>APFE030756887.1:0-19285 GCA_000404065.3 Pinus taeda
TCTTGGTTTACCAAATGAAATTTTAGATGGACTAGGTGTAGCATATAATGTTGAATGTCAGGAGAACCTTGAAGAACCTAATAGTTTAAACACCAATGATAAATATGATTTCTTTTATTTTTATTCTTCTAAGGCTAATGATGTTGAAGAAGAAATTACACCAATAACCGTATCACCTTCACACATTTATGGTTATGTAGATGAATCATCAGTAGTGGAAGATCTTGTTTTATCTATTGAAATGACATGTAGTGATATCCTTCGTAATTTTTATTATGTTGTATGTGAGAGCTATGTCAATTTTTCAAAACTTCCCATATATGACACATATCAAGATGACTTATCAATTTCTCTCACGACCTTGAATTGAATAACAATCAACTTACAAAAATAAATTACAATCATGTTGTTATTTTAATTCCATTGATGCAAATGAATATGTTGAACATAATTATTTAACTAATTTAACATCAATACATGATTACGAGCATGTTCATGATGATCATATGGTACAATAGGAAGATTATACTTTAGATCTTATGGTTGTTAATGTATTGAATTTTATTTCGATATGTTTATTTTTAAACTTTGACATGATTAACTCTGTGGCAATATAGGATAGCCATGAAATAGGGATACGTGAAAGTATTTCTCACAGACAGTTGCTAACATTTGAAGATTTTCTTCATTATATATTCATACAGGCCTGTAGGACTTCGTTGAAAAATGGAGTGCATATTTCAAAAAGGTTTCTTCTTGTTTCCAATCAAATGTGAAATATATTTCTCAATGTCTTGGTAAAACAATTTCTCCCCTACTTCTTTCAATCATTGAATATGTTATCATTATTGATCAAATTGAAGCCTAAAGTCAAGAATTTCACAATTGCCAATATTTGTGTCTAGTTACACTGGATTTTCGATCTTTTTGATAAATATTGTCATTGAAACACATTGTATCTAAATTATGTATATAAATAAACCGTTTATGCTTTGTAGGTTTCCACGAATAAATATGAATGTATTTTGCATCTTGAAGAGACTTTTGCAATTATATTAGAATGAAATACACATATATGAGTCCTTAGTATGAACTATATTAAAGATATTTTTTAATACATATTTAAAGATTCAGTTTGTAAATCATGTTTATAGGGTACCAATCTTTGAAGGGCTCAGGTCTTAATCTCTTAGTAACGTCGCCTTCATATTCAATATTCCTCGCCACATTCCTCATCCATACTACTTACACATAAATACTAAGGGATCACATTAATTAATAAGAGCTAGACCTATAACTATAAGATTGAGATTTCATAAAATTCAATTGGAACTTTGATAGGACTAGTTAGTCACATCACAGCCATACATGAGACCTTCCTAATAAACATACTACCCTAGGGATATGACCATATGTATTTTTGGGTGGGCCATGCTGGTATCTCTTTCAGGGCTATAAACGCTCACTAGATGTGGAGCAAGGTGAGTGGCAATAGCTTAAAATCTAGTGTTTAATCCTACCACTCATTCTATTGAGGTAACTTTCGATGGGCCATGTTGTGAACTCCATCGGGGCTATGAATGCTTGCTAGCAGTGGAGAAAGGTCAATGGTATTGGACTAAGTCTAGTGCCTAATCCTCCCATCCCATGAATGTTATATTTTCTAGATAAATTGAATGAAGGGCCTCTAACATGAAGGTCAAACAAGAATCCAAAAGTACCTCATCTCAAGATAATGGATGACTCCGTCAAAGCTATGGATGCTCACTGGCAACAAAGCGACATATGATTCCACAAACTCATCTTATGGACCAAAAAGGGAACCAAAATCCCTGACGACTAGCCTCCTTAGTCTCAATAAACTCAAAAAAATGAATTCACTCTTACATATATTAATTAGCTCCATGGTTTATGTAATTTCTTAATCATTAACTGTAAGTAGGTATGACTTTTTATGGCGTTGGATGTTCTTATGAAGTCATACATTTATCATTTTTAGGATCATATACCTTAATCATTATTATAAATACCCCAATATACTTAATATACAAGTAAATGTATTTTATGTATGCAAATAATCATTGAACTTGTTAATCTACACGTGCTAGGACCTCACATTTATTATTGTTTCATTCTTGCTATAAATTGGCTGAACCTGTAAGATGCAAATATTTTTCTTTTATTACTTGTTGTCTCTTTAGTTTCCTTCATTGACTCCATGCCCATACGAAGGCTTATGGTCTACTTTCTTGATCCTCCACAGGGGAGCATCATCTCCAGTTAGAGCCAAATGTTGTCGCAAAAATGACCCTCCATAGAACTAGGTCTCCTTTGAGGGTGTTGCTTTATGATTCCTTGCCATTTGACTCCTTCTCATGCTCCTATGATTGAAATTGATCCCTAAAATATAAAATGGAATTTAGTGAAAGGCATTAGAACAAAAATAAGTAGGGCTTATATATATCACATATAAATTCAAAATAAAAACAATTAAAAGATTAAATAACACTAACTAGTATGACTAAATATAATTGAGATATTATTACTATCATTAAGAACTCCTAAAAATGGGGAAACCATGTCCACAAAATGGGTAAACATTGCCCACAAAAATGGGGGAAAGATATATATTAAGAATATTTAAAATTTGGGGGATTTGCTTCATAAATGTATACACATATATATTTGTAATATATATTAGATGCATAATTTTACAAACGTTATCATGTGTAAATTATGATTTTTCACTTAAAGAATTAAAGGAATTCCCAACATATATTGAAATCATACACTTTACAATTTAATAAAATCTTTGAGGACACGCTGCATAAGTGGAAAATGGATTTTAAATTCATGTTCGTAAATTTCAATTAATGAAATAAAACCTATTTATTTTTACCATTCAAATGCACTATAAAATAACCAGTCAAACTAAATTTGAAACTCAAGTGAAATTTCAAGAGGTTATTATTAAAATTATCTAATTTCACAACAAGTTTATTAAATCATATTTAAAGTTCCAATGGAAATTTCAATTTACCTATGTAGATGCATTCCATAACTTAAGATTTTATTTAGCATTTCAAGAATTTATCATAACTTATGATTTTATTTAGCATTTCAAGAATTTATCATGTTTACTGTGTAGGTGGGTAATGCAAGTCTAGTTAACAAAACACTTAAATATTTTGAAATATTTATATCAAGTCATTCAGATAGATCTTATTGTTTTAAAGAATAAATAATAAAAAGTTTCCTCTCATTACATCTTTAGGCATTGTAGAACAACCAAATTCATCTTAAGATTTTTGAAGCTCTTCTTTATCGACGAGTATGCAATGATGTATCACATAAATACATTTAATGGAGGCTTTAATATTGAAATATTTATTAAAATGAACAAAGGCTTCACATTATATCAAGTTTTTCATAAGTCTCATGTTCAATATTTATTAAAAATTATCACATTAAACCTAAAACAAATATTAAATATTTCATCAAACTTACATACAAGGCCCCACTCCACTTGTGTTGAGTTCATCGGGTCAAAGGAGGGAAGTTAACTCACCACCCAATATGAAATGACCACCATTCCATTAAAAAGGGTTCACCGTTAAGATTTCATCGGATGATGAATGGCTCATTAACATCCCCTTGGTTCTTCACCTAATATTAAAAATCAATTTAATCCCTAACTTGGTTATTCCTGTACCTTAGCTGAGTAATTTCGTCTGGAATTCATTTATTCACCCTCGTGAAATGGTTTAATTAGACTTTGTTCTAGTTAAAGGGTTTATTTCAAGCTATGTTCACTTGAGAGAAATGTATTTTAGAAACTAGAGTTTATTATGTTGAGGAGGATTTACAGCAGTTTACTACGATATTTCAGATTAGGTTCACATACTAGAAATGTATTTCAGAAAATAGGCTTTATTTACAGGTTGAAGAGGATTTACGGTATGTATTTTAGAAACTAGAATTTATTTATAGGTTGAGGAGGATTTACGGCAGTTTACTGGAAAAACCATTAAACAGACTTACATAAAACAAATTTTAGAAATTTTTTATAAAGGGTCTACCGAGATTTACTATAGGAATTAGGCCAAGAAAGCATTTATTCGAAGAAGAACGTAAGGTATAAAGTTTCACTCAATTATTTTCCTTATAGTGATTGGGAATTCATTTCAAAAATAAAGGTGAGTGAAAAAAATATATTACAGAAAATATTCAAGTAAAGAGAGAACATTTACTTCTTCTATTTACATGTTGTTATTATCCAAAGGATTAATTCTAATTTGTTTACCCAAGAAATGGGTTTCAATGGATTAGTACGAGACAAAAGCCCAAAAATGAATTACTATTTTTCTAATTGTCAAAACCATGGAGACAAAAGATTAAAGTTTCAAAGTTATTAGGAATTATTTCTTAAACAAATGGCCATGTAACCATTATGTAAGATAGTTAATATAGTTTGTATACAAAAACCCTTAATTTCTCATTGGAGGGCTCAAGTCTAAGTGATTTGGAGAGAAATAAGACTCAGATTTTGACCACTGATTGTCCCTAATGCATAGGCCAAGATATGATATTATGTAACTTTTCATTATGCGGTTTGAATATGACATTCCAACACTTTTTCTTGTGATTTGTTGTGTAATATATACTAATTAATATTTCAATTTAAATTATTTACATGATCGATATTTGAATTGTTCTCACCATTTAATCTTACCTCCTCTTTGATATATGTACTATCAGAGGCAGGAGGATTAAATTATTTACATTTTTGCTATTAATAGAATTTCCTAATGCATTTCATTGTTATTTTATTGTAGCAATTGGTGTGAATATTGTTTATCATCTATATGTTTTGTTTATTCCCTTCTTACTCTTAATTTTCGTTTCATAAGCTTATATCTCAAATCTGTGAACCAGATTATGTTGTGACTTGATTGCAGTCATCTAGTTTCAACCTATGTAGGGTCGGTTTATTGACCAATATATACACTATTGGATGATGATCTTATACTTGATACCCTTCTTTTACTAAGTGAATGATCAATCAAAAATATGTGATATTATATCGTATCGCATTTAGCACTATGATGAGCTGCCATAAATGGGAGATAAGTATAACTAACATTTAATTGTTTTTCCTTTATCTCTAACCATTTCTTTTCCTTTATTTAGTTCTGGTGGAATGTTATTTCCATGTTGTATAATGAATCTTACGTTTTGATATCATTCACCATATGTCGTATAGGTCTCTCCCACCTAGACCTTCGCACTTTGTATCTCTTTGTATCATATCCATCAACTGGCTTTATTTATTTGCCTAAATTGAATAATTATTTAATTAATATTATTACCAGGGAATACCCCCTGTGGTGAAATGAAGGTCATCCCTTGTCACCTAAAGTGAGAGGATCTAGGATCCTCAGTGATGTGGCCTTAGGTTGTCCTCGGTGACTGGGATAATTTGAGCACCAACATCTTTTAGCGTCATTGCCAGGGAATGAAGGTACAGTTTTCATTTCCTTTGGTAACTTATTTATTTGTTAAGTGTGTGATCCGTTGGTGGATAGAGTAGCAATTGTATGCACCTTATAGCATTTCAAATGTATATCTTTCTTGATTATTTGTTCACCTTGCAACTCCTTAATTTATAATTACTAATGGCTATTTCTTGGATTGCATCAAGTTTTTTCCTTTGTATTTTTCTCAGATTTCAAGGTTTCCAAATGTGTTACCATATATAGACGTATGGGATTCCTACCTAGCCCATTTTTGTGGAGATGAAGATGACAATCTGATTGAACATCTCCTCCTATTTCATGATTCAATTCCTAAGATGGGAGTTGAACATGAGGACGTACAAATGAACTTATTCATGATGTTGTTTGAAGGTAGAGCTCGACAATGGTATCGAAAACTTCCTCCCATAGGTATTTTGTCTTTAAAGGGTTTTGATACAGTTTTCTATCAACATTATGCAACTATGTATCCCTCTAGTTCACTTGTTGGAAATTTGTGTTGTTTACTAGATGGAGATTGTGAGGATTCTCATTCAGCATTTCAGGAATATGAATCTTATATTAATGATGAAATAGTCAGTTGACAAGATGGTGATTCTAACAAAAAATGCTTACCCTCTCTTGGTTTAACAAATGAAAGTTTAGATGGAATAGGTGTAACATCTAATGTTGAATGTCACGAGACCCTTGAAGAATCTAATAGTTTAAACACCAATGATAAATATTATTTCTTTTCTTTTGATTCTTCTAAGGGTAATGATGTTGAAGAAGAAATTATACCAATAACCCTATCACCATCACACATTTATGATTATGTAGATGAATCGTTGGTAGCAAAAGTTCTTGTTTTATATAATGAAATGACATGTAGTGATATCTTTATTAATTTTGATTATTTTGTATGTGAGATCTATGTCGATTTTTCAAAACCACCCATATACGACACATATGAAGATGACTTATCAATTTCCTCTAACAAACTTGAATTGAATAATAATCAACTTACAAAAATAAATTTACAAACATGTTATTTTAATTCCATTGATGCAAATGAATATGTTGAACATAATTATTTAACTAATTTAATAGCACTACATGATGAAGAACATGTTCATCATGATCATATGCTACAACAAGAAGATTATACTATAGATCTTATGGTTGTTAATGTATTGAATTTTATTTTGATCTATTTATTTTTAAAATTTGACATGATTAAATCTGTGGCAATACAAGATAGACATGAAATAGGGATACAGGAAATTATTTCTCAGGGACAAGTCACTAATATTTCAAGATTTTCTACTTTAGATATTCATACAGGTCTGCAGGACTTCATTGAAATTTCGATGAGTGCATACTTTGAAAAGGTTTCTTCTTGTTTCTAATCAAAGTCGAATATATTTCTCGATGTTCTAGTAAAACAATTTCTCCCATGATTATTTCAACAGTTGAATATGTTATTATTATTGATCAAATTGAGGCCTAAAGTGAAGAAGTTCACCATTGACAACAGTTGTGTCTAGCTACATTGTATTTTCGACCTTTTTGATCAATATTGGCATTAAAACACATTGTATGTAAATTATGTATATAAATAAACCTTTTATGTTTTGTAGGTTTACATGAATATAGATGAAGCTTTTTTGCATCTTGAAGAGTCTTCTGTGGTCACAGTAGAATGAAATAAAGATATATGAGTCCTTAAGTCATAATGACATTTTTTAATACATATTTATAGATTCAATTTTTAAATCACGTTTAGGGGGTAACGATCTTTAAAGGGGTCAGGTCTTAATCTCTTAGTAATGTCGCCTTCATATTGAATATTCCTCACCACATTCCTCTTCCATACTACTTACACATAAATACTAAGGCATCACGTTAATTCATAAGGGCTAGACCTATAACTAAAAGATTGTGCTTTCATCAAATTTAATTGGAACTTTGGAAGGACTAATTAGTCACATCACAACCATACATGAAACTTTCCTAATCAACATATTACCCTAGGGATAGGACTATATGTCTTCTTGGGTCGGGCATGTTGGTATCTCTGTTGGGGCTATAGACGCTCGCTGGCAGCAAAGCAAGGTCAGTGGAATTAGATTAAAATCTAGTGTGTAATCCTCCCACTCCTTCTATGGAGGTAAATTTTGATGGGGAATACTGAAATCTCTATCGAGGCTATGAATGCTCACTGGCAGTGGAGAAAGCTCAGTGGTATTGGACCAATTCCAAGTGCATAATCCTCTCATCCCATGAAAACTATACTTTCTAAATAAATTGAATGAAGGGCCTCTAACACGAGGTCAAACAAGAATCCAAAATGTTCCTTATCTCGTGATAATCTATGACTCCATTGGGGCGATGGATGCTCACTCGTAGTGGAGTGACATCCAATTCTTCAAACTCATGATATGGACCAAAAAGGGAACCAAAATCCCTAACAACTAGCCTCCTTAGTCTCAATAAACTCAAAAAATGGAAGTCACTCTTATGTATCTTAATTAGACCCATGGTTTAAGTAATTTCTTAATAATTAATATAGGTATGACTTTTTATGGTGTTGGATGTTTTTATGAAGTCATACATTTATCATTTTTATGATCATCTTCCTTAATCGTTATTATAACTACCCCAATAGACTTAATATAAAAGCAGATGTCTTTTATGTATGCAAATAAGAATTGAACTTGTTAATATATTCATCCTAAGATCTTACATTTATTCTTGCTTCGTTCTTTCTATAAATAAACTGAGCCTTTAAGATGTAAAAGATATTTATTTTATTACTTGTTGTCTCTTTAGTTTCCTTTTTTGATGGCATGCTCATAAGAAGGCTCTGGTATACATTCTTGATCCTCATCAAGGGAGCATCATCTCAAGTTCGAGTTGAATGTTGTCGTGAAAAATGACCCTCCTTAGAACTAGGTCCCTTATGAGGGTGTTGCTTTACGTTTCCTTGCCATTTGACTCCTTCACGTGCTCCTATGATTCAAATCACTCCCTAAAATACAAAAGGGAAATCAGTAAAAGGGATTAGAACAAAATTAAGTAGGGTTGGTAACTAAGTGACATTAAAGAAACTTCATATTATAAATATGCATGTGAAATACTTATTATTATTTTAATTCTATATAAATCACATATAAATTCAAAATGTAAACTAGCCCCAAGGGTTAGCTCAGCTGGTTAAGTCCCCATTATTAAGTACGTCAATGCTCGGGAGGTCACAGGGTCAACTCTCCTCAATGCCCTTGGGGTTAGACCCTGCTAGTCTGGTGAACTGCCTTTAAAAGATTCCCTTCGGGGCTAATCTGATGTGCTTTAAAGATTCTCTTTGGGGCTAATTTGCCCAGATTTTTCCAAGGGAAAAAAATTCAAAATGTAGACAATTAAAAGAATAAATAACATTAACAATATATGTGACTAAATGTAAACAATTAAAAGAATAAATAACATTAACAGTGTATGTGACTAAGCATAATTGATATATTATTACTATCATTAAGAACTTCTAAAAATGGGGAAACCATGTCGACAAAATGGGGAAACATTGTCCATAAAAATGGGGAAATATATATATTAAGAATATTTAAAATTTGGTATGGAATGATTAAGGGATTTGACTTCTTAAATGTATACACATACATATATGTAATATATATTAGAGACATAATTTTACAAAGACTATCATGAGTAAATTATGATTTTTCACTTAAAGAATTAAAGGAATTCCCAACATATATTGAAATAGTACACTTTACAATTTAATAAAATCTTTGAGGACACACTAGATAAGTGGAAAATGGATTTTAAATTCATGTTCGTAAATTTCAATTAATGAAATAAAACCGTTTTATTTTTACCATTCAAATGCACTATAAAATAACCAGTCAAAGTAAATTTGAACCTCAAGTGAAATTTCAGGAGGTTATTATTAAAATTATCTAGTTTCACAACAAGTTTATTAAATCATATTTAAAATTCCAATGGAAATTTCAATTTACGATGTATTCTAGAACTTATGATTTTATTTAGCATTTCAAGAATTTATCATGTTTACTATGCAAGTGGGTAATGCAAGTATTATTACCAAAAGAATTGAATATTTTGAAATATTTATATCAAGTCATTCAGAGAGATCTTATTGTTTTAAAGCATAAATATTAAAAAGAAAATAATAAAAATAAAAAGGCTCCTCTCATTATAGTTTTAGGCATTGTAGAACGAGAACCAAATTCATTTTAAGATTTTTTAAGCTCTGCTTTATTGAATATGCAATGAAGTATCAAGTAAATACATTTAATGAAGGCATATTGAAATATTTATTAAAATGAACAAAGGCTTCACATTATATCAAATTTTGCATAAGGCTCATGTTAAATATGTATAAAACATTATCACATTAAACCTATGACAAGTATTAAATATTTCATCAAATTGACATACGAGGCCCCACTCCACTTGTGTTGAGGTCAGAAAGGTTCATTGTTAATATTTCATCGGATCATAAATGGCTCATTAACCTACCCTTAGTTCTTCACCGGCTATAACATCTCAACCAGGTTCATTGTTAATATTTCATCGGATCATAAATGGCTCATTAACCTACCCGAGGCCCCACTCCACTTGCATTGAGGTCAAAAAGGTTCATTGTTAATATTTCATCGATCATAAATGGCTCATTAACCTACCCTTAGCTCTTCACTAGGTATAACATCTCAACCCTAGGTTAAAAATGGAACTAATCCCTAGGTTAGTTGTTCATGTAACTTAGTTGCATATTTAGGGATTTTTATGTCCGGAATTCATTTATTCATCCTCATGAAAGGGCTTATTTAGACTTTCTTATGGTTAAAGGATTTGTTTCAATCTATGTTCACTTACGAGAAATGTATTTTAGAAACTAGACTTTATTGACAGGTTGAAGAGGATTTATTGTTGTTTGCTATGAAAACCATTAAACAAACTTACAGAGAAATAAATTTTAGATTTTTTTATAAAAGGTTTATAGATTTACTGTAGGAATTAGGTCAAGAAAACAATTATTCGAGAAAGAACGTAAGGTATGAGGTTTCACTCAATTATTTTCCTTATAGAGTTTTGGGAATTCATTTCAGAAATAAAAGTGCATGAAAAAAATATATTATAGAAAATATTGAAGTAAAGAGAACATTTACTTCTTCTATTTACGTGTTGTTATTGTCCAAAGGATTAATTTTATTTCTTTATGCAGGAATTCGGTTACAATGGATTAGTACGAGACAAAGGCCCAACAACGAATTTCTGTTTTTCTAATGGTCAAAACCACAGAGATAAAAGATTAAAGTTTCAAAGTTATTAGGAATTATTTCTTAAATAAATGGTTATGTAATTTTTATGTAAGACAGTTAATAACAGTTTTTATACAAAAACCCCTAATTTCTCATTCAGGGGCTGGACGTTGGGTGATCCAAAGAGAAAGAAGACTCATATTTTGATGCCTGATTTCACTTGATGCACAAGCCAATATATGATATTATGTAACTTCCAGTTATGTGGTTTGAATATGACATTCCGACATTTTTCTTGTTATTTCTTATGTACTATATATTGATTAATATTTCAATTTAAATTATTGACATGATCGATATTTGAATTGTTATCAGTATTTAATCTCACCTCCTCTTTGGTATACATACTATCAGAGGTAGGAGGATTAACTTATTTACTTTTTTGTATTTAATAGAATTTCCTTATGCATGTCATTGTTATTTTATTACAGCAATTGGTGTGAATATTGTTTATGAGTTATATGTTTTGTCTATTCCCTTTTTCCTCTTAATTTTCATTTCATATGTTTATATCTCAAATCTGTGAACTAGATTATGCAGCAACTTAATCGTGGTTTTCTAGTTGCAACCTATGTAGGATTGGTTTATTTACCAATATATACACTATTAGATGATGATCTTATCCTTGATACCCTACTTATGTTGAGTGAATGATCAGTCAAAAATACATGATCATATTATATCACATCGCACTTAGCACTATGATGAGTTACCATAATTGGGAGATACGTATAACTAACATTTAATTATTTTTCTTTTATCTCTAACCATTTCTTTTCCTTTATTTTAGTTCTGGTGGAATATTATTTCCATGTTTTATAATGAAGGTTACATTCTAATATCATTCACCAAATGTCGTATAGTTCTCTCCCACCTAGACCTTCGCACTTTGTACCTCTTTGCATCATATCAATAAGGTAACCTTATTTATTTGCCTAAATTAAATAATTATTTAATTAATATTATTACCAGGGAATATCCCCTATGGTGAAACATAGGCCATCCCTTGTCACCTAAAGTAGGAGGATCAAAAATCCTCATTGATGTGGTCTTAGGTTGTTCTCAATTACTAGGACAATTTGAGCACCAATAGTTACGATATAAAGGTTTATGATATAAGTACCAAAAGAACCAATACATAAGTCTTAAAGTCAAAATGGAATCAAGACCCAAATACTTTTACTCCAAGATATAAAACATAATGGACATGTTAAGTGGTAAAGAAATGATACATTATCAAATATGTGATTTAAAGGATTATAAATGTTTAAAGGGTACTAGCTTAACAAAAATTGAAGATGGAAATATATACACCTAAAAATAAGAGGGTTAGAGGATTATCTTAATATTATAATCAATTATATATAATGTAAATATGCTAATAATTCTATAAGATGCAATTACGAAGTCTAAATCAAAACATATATTAAGAATGGATCAAGAAGAAAATATGGTGCTCAAATATCAAAATCCAAGACATGGCTACTCGCAAAAGAATTCTTGTAGAATTATTACAAAATAAATAATTTATTCCTAAACTACAAATATATAAAGAAAGAGTACAAAGGAAAAAAAAATTACTTGTTTTACTTATAAGATTAAATTAAATTTAAGAAAAAGGGGTGTAATTAGGGATTTGTTACAATCAAGTTGTCTCATGACCCTCCTAAGGGTATAATTCCTAAGATTCAAAACTCATGAACTATCTAGGCAACTAATCTGATTTAGAATATTAGTTGTAGTGCTAAGATCTTCCTCAAATTATAAACAAAATGTTTTCATTGTGCTTAAGGATTCATCAATTTTTGCAAGTGAAATGAAGAGTTTTTATGTTAATTTTATGAGCAATTTAACATTAACCAAAAACTGGACAGCAGCATAAACATGTACAGAACATCATCAAAAACACATTACAACAAGCATGTGATAAAGAAGTTCACCCCTCTGTTGAAGACTCGAAAAATAGGGACTCCAACAAGGGGGATAACCACCCGGTCTAGACCTTAAGACAACGCCTTTTCCGTTTGAAATAGTGACTCCGACTGGGGATGATGGGACCAGTTTCCCAATCTATTTATGATGTGTGTGCTAACAGGATGATGTTTTATTTTTGGGGTTTTATGGGGTGAATACTAGTCCTAAATATAATCTATTTTCTAACTTATCATATGCAATCTATCATAATCAAAGAAAACATCTAACTTTAAACTATCCCAGGAGTAATGTTTACTTATGCAATCTAAAATAATTTCTAAAAGCGATTGATAATAAATATCATTCAATCACAATAAGAAGAGAAACCATTTAAAAATTGTTATTTCATACAAAAAGTTAATTGAAACAACATGAGAAATATATCACATAAGAGTCATTCACATATTCAACATAAAGAGTAAGTCATCACCATACAAAAGTGCAATAATGATAACTAGACATTTAAAATTTCATATATAAATAACTGAAAATGATTTATTGCTTGACACATAAGTAAAAAGCATTAGGAGATAAAAATATCATTTGTAATACGTCCTACTCATGAGTTGCAGCAATATTGATCTATCTTCAACTCACTTAACATCCACTAAGAATACAAAAGTGCAATTTCAGTAGCAGATATTAAACTCATATAGAAAATAAATCTCGTTCCATTAATTTTATCAAAACCTCCTCAATGGCACGCACGATGCACGTTCTGAAGAATTTTTTTTGATAAAACTCTGGACCCCTCTCTAGATGCACGAGAGGGGTTTAAATACTACTCTATGAAATCTAAAAATAAATATTACAAAAATAGATGAGGAGGTTTAAACGACCTACCTCATTTTAAGCAAAAATAAACTAAAACAAAAATAAATCATATCTATGATAAATCCTGCATCTGATCCTTTAGATCGCAAATATCCAGCATCAGTTTTAAGAGTGTCGGTTGGCCGGCTTCAGCTTTTAACTGTACTGCAAATACAGCGTTGGTGAAAGCTGAAACTATCTTCTCGGTAGAAGTTATGAGGCACTTCAGGGTCATCCATTAGCTATGTGTTTTTACCATATACTGCCAATATGTTTCCCGGTTTAATTTTTTTACCTGTTTAATGGCCTCTTCCCTTTCTCCTATTGTTTTTTTCCACACTGTTTGTAGCTGTTGTGCCTTTAGAAGGAAGCCCGAAGTGGTCTCTGCTACCAAATTGGCCTTATGCAGATTTTCATTTATGCATTCAATGACACTGTTTGCTGCTACCGTTGTATCTTCCATTACCTGTTCCTCTTCTTTTAGCTAAGAATCCCATTTCGTGAATAAAATTTCCTTGTGTGTTTCATCAATTCTAGGCATGTCTATTCTTTTCCCTTCTTCAGATTTCTGCAAGTTAAAGAAGTCTGAGACCTTCTTAAAACTTGAGTCATATTCAAGTCATAATTCTATGACTTGATTTGTAATATTATCGCTCATTTCGCAATGGAAATTCCATTTCGAAATCTTCTGGAATAAAAGTTCTTTCTATTGCAAGAGCTGGGAATTGAGAGAAAGTGCCTATGTGATAAACTCCCCAATTTTGGGATCATTTTTATGCAGTTCTATTAGACCCTGTAACTACTCTTCTTTACTAGCCAAACTGCTTTGATGTGCCAATTGCATTTGCTATAAGTCTTGTTGAAGTTTTGCCAACTATGTTTTCGCTTGTTGATTGATGCTGACTTGCTACAACTGTTGTTTCAAAAACAAAGTCATATCTTCTTTTTCTTTAAGTAATAATTGAACCTCTACTACCTTAGTAATAGTTGTTGAAGCGTAAGCACCTGCTACCTAGGGGAGCCTAGTGAGATTTGTCGTCAGGTCTGTAGAGGGGTCTTTCCAAAGAACATCCATAGGTTCATCCTCGAGAGCGAGCACAAAATCCAATTTTCACTTCTTTCTTTGCCTTCTGACGACAGCTTTATGTTGAGGGCTATAAAACACATCAAGAGGAGGAATTTCCTCTATTCTTAGTACAATCTCAGATGAGGGATCAATAGGAATGTGCTCCACTTCCTGAGTGTCGACAACCCTTTCTATTACCATCTCCATGGTCATCTCTTTTGGATTTGTTAGTGGCACTGCACTATGTTCTTTTGTGTTAATCATGTTATTAAAATTTTGTCATTCCCCTTCTAGATCAATAACGAGTGGCTTTTTTTGCTTTGTAAGAGTGGAAACTTCAACTTGCTTTGGGGACAAAGTCTACTGATCAAACTTTGCTATAGATTGAGCTGTGTCTTTTATTGACTCCTCGCTTCTACTGTGTTGACTCTTGGATTGATCACCAGACTTTTCCGCTGATTCCTTTTCAAAACTTGTTTTGGACTTCTCTTTTGAATCCTCACGTATGTTAACACTAGGAGTAGGCTCACTTATTGGTTCGATGAGTAATTGGTCCAATGGGACCTTAGATAAACTCTGTTTTCTGTAATTGTCAAAATTTTGGAGATTTTCTTGGTTAAAAAGAATTTGTGTTGTATGTTGAACCTCTTTGAAGGTGTTTTTCTGCAAGAAAACACCATCAAAGTGATTTTCTTCATGGGAAAATAATTTTATTTTAATCATTGTAGTAAAATTACTTACAACTCCAAAGGGATCATATTGCCTCCCTAGGAACTTTGGTAGTTGTAAACATAATACAATATCAACTTCTTTGAAAGCATGACCTAAGTCATGCAATGCAAATGCTCTGCATATTACAGGAAATTGGGGCCAAATGGCCTTCTTGGAATCTTTTAGTACCTTGCTCATTCCCCCCACACCGCAGGTCTGATAGGTTATCTCCCTAGCCATCAGTTTGTCCGGGACGTAATAAGGTAGCACATGGGGTGCAGCTATGCTACCAAACGCTCTGACATAAGTGAACAGTTCTTCCCCAGACCATCTTTCCATGGAGAGGATATCCACCTCAGCTTCATGTGAAAACCCTGGGGCATCTCTGCTGTAGATATTTTTATGGATTGGGAGTATAACTCCATGACAAATTTTAAAGAAATGTGGCACAAAACTTGATTCCCACATGACTTTGTGATAAATTTGAGTGGGAAGTGGATTTTGTAACATCCACTTCCATCCCATAATAGGAAATTTAGAAACAAAACAAATGACATCCATAATAAAATAGGCGCTCAAAAAGAATGGAGGGTAAACCCAATGCTTCTCTTTCTTCTGTATTCTAAAATTGCAGCAGCTAAATTATCTAACAGGATTTGAGCCCAATTCATTATTATGGCATTGATAGCCGCATCCAATAGAGATAACCATTCTGATGAAAACTTGTTGATGTTTGGTTTCCCAAACAGTCTACATAACATTGCAATGGTAAAACAGTAAGGAGAACAAAGAGAGCCAGTGGTGTACATACTGTTTTTATCCTTTTTTAGTCTTTCCTCATTGTTTGACCAGTGCTTTGTACATTCTGTCAAGTCTTCATTCTCCTTGGTGAACTTCTCGACAAACTGTTTGTTGTAGCTGGCCTGGGGTTCTAGTAAGTGGTACATACACCTCAAATTGTTTGGAGTAAATGACCCCATGACTTCCTGGTTGGTCGTCTTGAACTTTCTATCGGATATTTATGCATCATCTATAATCCATTTCACCATGTTAGTGTAGGGGAGTATCTTTGGCCTTTCCACAATGCGGTGCAAAAACGAGCATGCAAGGTCAGTTAGGGATGCTTCAGAAGAGCCGCATCCATCCGTTGTAACTGTAACTTCCATAATTCTTGGTTTTTCATCCTCTAACAACTGATACGTAGCTTCCCACATAGATATCCCTGTGCCCCGACTACAGGTAGTGTCTGTGAACAATGGGGTCATTTCTGACTTCTCAAACGTAGAAGCCTTGCCTTTCTTCCCCATTTCTTCGTGTATTACGCTCTGTGTGTTCTTCCTGAAAGTTGCAAGAAGAGAGAAAATTATGATAAAGATGATAGTTAATACATGAATAATCAATAGAAGGACGAAAATAAGGTGACGGGAGGTCTTTAATTCTAAATCACATCAAAAGATATCAACTTTCGTCCAATAGTCCTTTACACTGATCCTAATCACTTTTAATAAATGACCACTAATGGACCATTATGCTAAACTTTAATGTTCATAACTTTGCATCGAACGTCAGAAAGTACTCTCCTAGAACCCTGAGCCCTTTGAATTGCGATAAAAGCAATTTTGTGATTTGTTTCGCAATATCGCAGATAGCTATATCACAAAACCAGTTTTTGTTAAAACCATCGTTACATGAGCTGTTGTGATATGCGATTTGCGAGATGCTATCACTTTTTGCAATATTTTCCTATGTTTCATAAAGTAGCACCACAGTATTGGAATTTGTGATGTGATGAGGTGATAAGCTTCATGATCTCGCATTCTCACGGATCGCATTTTCAAGGGATAACTTTTATAAGGGATGTCCGTTGTAACCTTTTGCAATGCAAGGATAATCTTTTCTACAGGGGGTTTTTCAAGATTTTCCTTAATGTTCATGACTTTCTACTATAATTTTTTTCTTAGGCCTTATGTTCATGTAGCGCTTTTTATAAGAAACTCGTAGTTTGTGAAGTTTTATGTGCTTGGAGTATGAAAAGGTAAATTTCCATGTTTTAGAAAGTTCCACTTTGACATCTTGTTTTATTCTATAAACAAAAAGGCAAAATTAAATGCTAAGATTTGATTTTTTTTGGAAGGGTCCCCATTTATTAAAATTATTACTAGCCCTAATAAAAGGGGGGTTGTTGATAGGCACAACAATTGGTGATGAAGAACCAGTTATCTCTAATGATTTTTTCAATTTTATAAAACTTCCAAAAATAGAAATGGTTTTGAAAATGAAACTTCATTGTACGAAATATAAGGTAAATAGTGCTACTTATTAATAACAACATCTTGTTCTAACTATCTTTATTCTAATTATCTTCTTCCCAGAGTTATTCATTTTATTCACATTAGTCATTACTTGGTTGTAAAGATAAAAACAAAAACATCTCTTTAGATCAGTTTTGGTGTACTCATTTGTCGTCGGTAGAGCCTTTGCTGCCAGCAAGCGTTCATAACCTTGACAGGGTTATCTTTTACCCAACAATGATCCCATGTCCTACTTGAGAAGCATGCAATCTTCAAAGATAAACCCTCATATACACTTATAGCTTTTTTCTTTTTTTATTTCTCTTTTAATTCTTAAAGAACAATGTCTTAGTTTGGTGGCCAAAATTGACAGTGCCATTCTCTTGATTTATAACTTAACTGGACAAGATGGCTCGTGATGACACCTCTTGTCTTTTGATCGAAACAATCTCAAGCCAATACCTTGTTTTGATATGCAGTATGGCAATGTCAATTAGTTATAATCTTTATGATCATGATAAGCCGGCTCTTGCTGAGACCTCTTATTCTTTAAGTTTTAAAGTGTATAATAGAATTACTCCTTGAACCTTGCAAATTCCTTGCGTGGGGGGGAAGTCATTGGTTCCTTAATAATTCTCCTGGATGACAATTGTAGAGTTTAAAAATAGCTTTTCCGCAGAGAATCTTTGTTTTTTTATTGATACCTTTTGTGACTGATGTAAGGAAAACTTCTTTCTAAGGTTGATTCTAACCAAAACTTCTAGATAATTGAAACAAAAGAACAAGCAAAATTTTCAGAATAATAGCACTTGACCCTATGTTTCAAAAATGGAGATTATTTTGCATAACCATTTCTACTTATACAAGCGAAAAATAAAATTGACATGAGACACTATTCTTTTCGTGGAAACCAAAAGTGAACATTCTCAACCTATTTTATTATCAAAAGAAAACTTAACTAAAAACTATAATCTACATAAAATAGAAGAGATCATCTTCTATGGGAAATATTTCTTTAGGATCTGTCCATTAACAGGTAAAGACTCTCTTTTCCCCGCTAAATCTTGTAACATGAAAGTTGATGGACCAATGAGTTTGACAATCTAGAATGGTCCAAGCCACATCTGTTGGAATTTAGTATGCTTGCCTTTCTCTTCATGAGCTTTGTCCCATTTTAATACTAAGTCTCCAAGTTAAAAATATTTTGTAGACACTAAGTGTGAATCAAAAGAAGCTTTCACTAATTGTTGATGATGCGCGTGGGTAATTCTAGCCTTTTCTCATTCCTCTTCAAGTTTAAGGATCTGCAATTGTCTTAACTGCAAGGATAAGGAAGGGGTTTCTTCAATGAATTGAACTAAGGCTAAAGAAGGAATCGCTAGATTTGTTGGTAAGACCACTTATTTCCCATAAACTAAATTAAAAGGAGAAGTGCCAATGGAGGTTTTCTAAGTTATTCGATCTACCCAAAGAGCATACATTAAAAATTTATGCCAGTTTCTATGATTTTGATCAATAGTCCGATTGATGATTCTAGTAAGGTTCTTTTGTGTTGAT
>APFE030756892.1:0-22142 GCA_000404065.3 Pinus taeda
GGGATTCAACATAAGAGCATAGTTCCATACAATTCTCAACAAAACTAAGTAGTTGAAAGAATGAGCATTACTCTATTGAATATAGTTCTCTCAATGAGGTTTTCAAAAACAAAACATTGATGTTTTGGGATTATGTGGTTCTATGTGCAATGTATGTGAAAAACGTATGTCCATCTAATGCTCTTAGAAAAAGAGTCTTTGTAAAATGTGGTATGGATGGAATCCTTCAGTAAGCCATCACAATGTCTTTTGTTCCTCTACATTCACTTATGTTTGTTATAGTATAGCCACTCTTTCATATTTGGTATATTATTGTAAGTTTTTACTTCTTACATTGTGGTTGTGATGTATCATAAGTTGGTTATGGTTTCCTCAATGGATATCAGGGTAATTTCTTCTTTTCTCAATGATTTCAAAATGAAATACCCTTCATACACTAAGTTCCTTCCAATATTGTACAATATTTATGGAATTTTCACTCTATGATTAAACCGTAACTTGATTCTCATCTCGATATAATTTTTCTTTATACAAGCATATATGTACAATACTAATGTTATTTCATTTACAACAAAGCATCGGATTGAAGGATGCCATCTATATTACTAAGGTTAGACTCTAGTTATCTCAAAACCTTATATAATGTTCTTTGCCTAATTAATTTAAAGTGATTCAAATTTGAACAAAGGAATTCCTTTCTTGTGTGTGTAGGTTAGTCTATGACCAACTTGGGTTATCTGGTGACATTGTTTTGGGGTCAAAATTCATGCAAGTTTTTCCACCTATGCTTTAGCCTTCAAGTACCTATCAAACGATTCCTCTTTATAGGGTTTCGATGTCGATTTCCATTTTCACTTGATGTTGGTTGCAAGAAAATTTGATGTTGTTTGAGTTTAAATAAAAACCTTATATAGCTAGTTCTTTTCCAAAAATAAACGAAACTCAAAAAAATGCATGTATATCGATTTAAATTCAAGGGATTTACCCTCTCTTCATTAATGAAAATATTTAATTATGATAAAATATTTTTACTTGTCTTATCACCCTAACAGTGTAAATCTTTCTTTTTATTCATAAGGACAATTTATAAAATGTATTTACTTCTTACTATGTTTAATTAAGTAATTTCATCAAAAGTTTACAATACTATAATATTTTTCTATTTATATTATATGAGTACACATTAGATATTCATGTAAGTTGTATATAATTACACAATATAATAATTATTCCAAATATGCAGAATACAAAAAGAATAAGCAAATCCATATATGATTCGTAATATCCTATGTTTCTCAAGTAAACATAAAAGAAGAAGAACATAAGGCTTCTTTTTCAAGAAACAACGTTAAATTTAACCCAACACTTTTTAAATCAATGATAATTATATGAAACCATTCATTCGAAACAAATGGTTCATTGAACAAAAAAACTAGAACTATATGTGTTTTACAGACAAAAAAAAGGTTTAAACAAAATAAATGCAAAATTTCGATCTTGATAAATGCTTCAAATTCTTGGCCGAGATATCAGATCTAAACATAAAAGAAATTTCACGTACTTGAATGACTATATTTGTGAATAGAGGAAATATTTCTAAATGAATTACTTATCATTTAATAGTAGGATATTATGTATGTGAAGAGATATGTTCTGGATTCATGAAATTGTAGTTCTCATTTCCAACAGTGGAGAAGAGAGTGACAATTTATTTCAATATAAGACATAAATCTCAAACTAACTTCCATATCTCCACGTCCACCTCCACCTCCATCATCTAATCGCCCACATCTACCTCCTCCTCCTCATCATCCACATCCTCCTCCTCCTCCTCCTCCTCCTTTCCTCCACCTCCACCTCCTCCACCATCTTCTCCTCCTCCTCCTCCTCTTCAACCACCTCCTCCAACTCCACCTCCACGACCACCTTCTCCTCCTTCTCCTTCTCCACCTCCACATATTCCTTCTCCTCCCCGACCTCCTCTTCCCCCACCTCCAAATCCACCTCTTCTTCTACCTCCTCCTTAGCCTCCACCTCCTCCTCCACCTCCTCTACCTCTGCCTCCTCCACCAACTACCCCTCCACCTCCTACTCTTCCTCCTCCTCTGCCGACTCATCCACCACCACCTCCTCCTCCTCCTCCTCCTCCACTTCCACCTTTGTCTCCTCCTCCTCCTTGTCATCCACCACCACCTTCAACTCCACCTCCACCTACTCCAACCCCTCCTCCTTTCCCTCCTTCTCCTTCTCCAACTTAACCTCCACCTCCTCCACCACCTCCTCCTCCTCCTCTACTTCTTCCTCATCCTTCTCCAACTTAACCTCCACCTCCAACTTCACCTCCTCCTCCACCTCAACCTCCACCTCCACCTCCACCTCATCCACCACTCATCCTCCACCTCCACCTCCACCTCCACTTCCACATCATCCTCCTCTTCCTCCTCTTCAACCTCATCCACCTCCTCCACACCCTTGTCATCATCCACCTTCATCTCTTCCTCCTTCACCTCCACCTATACCTCCACCACCTCCTACTCCACCACCACCTCCACCAACAAATCCTCATCCACCTTTTCCTCATCCTCCACCTCCACTTTGTCCTTCACCTTATCCACCTCCACCACCTCCTCCTCCTCCTCTACTTCATCCTCCACCTCCTCGTCCATCTCCATGTCCACCTCCTTCTCTACTAACATATCCTCCTCCTCTTTCTCCTCCTCCTTTTCCTCCACCTCCTCCACCACCTTAACCTCCACCTCCTCGTGCTCCTTGTCCTCCACCTCGGCCTCCTCATCCACCACCACCTATGCCTCCTCATCAAAAAAAACCACTACCTCCTCCACCAACAACATGACCTCCTCCTCTTCCTCCTCCTCCTTCAGCTCCACCACACCCTCCACCTCCTTCTTCTTCTCCACCTCCACCACCACCTCCACCTCCTCCTCAACTACCTTAGCATCCTCGTCTTCCTCCTCATCCTCCTTGTCCTCCTCCTCTGCATCTACCAACACCACCACCACCACCACCTCCTCCTCCTTCTACTCCTCCTCTACCTCCTCCTCCTCCTCTTCCTCATCCTCCCCTACCAGCGCCACCACCACTTCTACTGCCTCTGCCTCCACCTCTTCCTCCTCATCCTCCACCTCCACATCCTCCACTACTCGAGCCTCCTTCCATTCAATCTCCTACTCCGTCTCCTCCTCTGCCTCCTCCTCTACCTTCTACTTTTCCTTCAGTGCCACCACCGCCACCTTTTCCAAGAGGGAGCTTGGATTACATCGCCCCTTATTATAAGATTCTTATGCTTTAGGGTTTAGGGTTTAGGGTTTATAACACTTTTGTAAATGTATTTAATATACACTTAAATAAAATTTACAATAAACTTTTTAAAATGTTATAAATTTCTTACGGTTTAGGGTTAAGAGTCTATGGTTTATAATACTTTAGTAAATCCTCTTAATGAACACTTGAATAAAAGTTAGAATTTTTTTAAGATGTTATAAAATTCTTAGGGTTTAGCATTTAGGGTTTATGGTTTGGGGTTTGGTGTTTACAGTTTAAGGTTTAGGGTTCGTAACACTTTAGTAAATGATTTTAATAAATACTTAAACAGAAGTTACAATATGTGTTTTAAAATGCTATAACATTACTAGGCTTTAGCATTTAGAGTTTACAATTTAGGGTTTAGGGATTAGTGTTTAGTGTTTAGGGTCTCAGGTTTAGAGTTTAGGGGTTAGGGTTTAGGGTTTTTGGTTTACAAGTTTAGGGTTGAGGGTTTATAACACTTTAGTAAATTCTTTTAATAAACACTTAAATAAAAGTTACAAAAAGTTTTTTAAAATTTTATAAAATGCTTAGGGTTTAGGGTTTAATTTTCAGGTTTGGGGTTTAGGGTTTAAGGTTTAGGGTTTAGGGTTTATGATTTATGGTTTAGGTTTGGGGTTTAGAGGTTAGGTGTTAGGGTTTATAAGACTCGAGTAAATTATTTTAATAAAAACTTAAATAAACGTTTCAAAATGCTTTTAAAAATGTTATAAAATGATTAGGGTTTAGGGTTTCGGATTAAGGTTTAAGGTTTAGGTTTTAGGGTTTATGGTTTAAGGTTTATAACAGTTTAGTAAACTCCCTTAATAAACACTTAACTAAAAGTTACAAAATGCTTTTAAAAATGTTATAGAATGCCTATGGTTTAGGGTTTAGTTTACAAGGGTTAGGGTTTAGGGTTTATTGTTTTGGGTTAAGGCTTTAGGGTGTAGGGATGAACCACCCCACCTTAACGGGGTATCCACTGCTACATATTACACATAATGCATTCATCCCATGGAGCCTAGAGTAGTTATGAAGAAAAATAAATAAAAGGAAAAATGTTTATGAAGAAGGGTATCTCATGTACCACAATTTTCTCCTTCCTAGACTCACATACCTTGATGTGGTCTTCCCTTATTATAGATACTCATAAAATTCTTAGGGTTTATGATTTAGGTATTAGGGTTTGGGGTTTCGAGTTTAGGATTTATGGTTTATAACATTTTAGTAAATTCTTTTAATAAGCACTTAAACAAAAGTTACAAATAGTTTTTAAAATGTTGTAAAATTTTTATGCTTTAGCATTTAGTGTTTAGGGTTTATAACACTTTAGTAAATGCTTTTAATATGAACTTAAATAAAAGTTAAAAAAACTTTTTAAAATGTTATAAATTGGTTAGGGTTTAGGATTAAGATTCTAGGGTTTATAATACTTTAGTAAATCCTCTCAATAAACACTTAAATAAAAGTTAGAAATTTTTTTAAGATGTTATAAAATACTTAGGGTTTAGGGTTTATGTTTTATGGTTTGGGGTTTGGTGTTTAGAGTTTAGGGTTTAGGGTTTTAGGTTTATAGTTTAGGGTTTAGGTTTTATAACACTTTAGTAAATTCTTTTAATAAACTCTTAAATAAAAATTACCAAGCGCTTTTTAAAATGTTATAAAATGCTTAGGTTTTAGGGTTTAATGTTCACAGTTTGGGGTTTATGATTTAGGGTTTATGTTTGGGGTTTAAAGGTTAGGGTTTATAAGACTTTAGTAAATTCTTTTAATAAACACTCAAATAAAAGTTTCAAAATAATTTTTAAAATGTTATAAAATGATTAGGATTTAGGGTTTAGGGTTTAGGATTTACGGTTTAGGGTTTAAGTTTTGGTGTTTTGGGTCAAGTTTTTGTGTTTAGTGTTTAGGGTCTACAAGATTTTGGTAAATGATTTTAATAAACACTTAACTAAAAGTTACAAAACAAATTTTAAAATGTTATAAAATGGTTAGGGTTTACAGTTTATGGTTTAGGGTTTAGGGTTTGGTGTTTAGGGTTTAGGTTTTGGGGTTTAGGGTTTATGTTTTTGTGTTTAGGTTTTAAGTTTTTGTGTTTGTGGCTTAGGGTTTATAACACTTCAGTAAATTCTTTTAATAAACATTAAAATAAAAGTTACAAAATTCTTCTTACATCGTTATAAAATTCATAGGGTTTATGGTTTAGGGTTTAGGGCTTGGGGTTTAGGCTTAGGGTTTAGGTTTTAGGTTTTCAGTTTTAGGGTCTATGGTTTAATATTTACAAAAATTTAGTAAATTCCCTTAATAAAAACTTAACTAAAAGTTACAAAATTCTTTTAAAAATGTTATGAAATACCTATGGTTTAGTGTTTAGTTTACAAGGTTTATTTTTTAGGGTTTAGGGTTTGCGGTTTAGGGTAACTTCCTCACCTGAAAACCATAGATCTATATCAATCGACATTTATCGGTCTAGAATCAGTCCTCAAGCCACTGCACCCTTGGTCTTCCTCTGCTTATCTCAACAATTTGCTCAAATCTAATGGAAGACTAATGCCAATACAATCTACAGACTTCTACCAAACAACAACCAAACAATTTAGGCTTCCATGTCCTCCCACCTATCTCTTGAGCCTCTTCGATCCATCTTGTCAATCCATCAACCCCTATCTTTGGCAGTCTGACAGAGACAATCCTCTAACAATTTGCCTGGGGGTAACAACTCCCAAAGGTGAAGAATGTACCTTTCCTTATTAATCAGCTAACATGTTAGATTTTCTTTTCACATGGAAAAAGCTTATAATTTTTAAGGATTGTAGGTGGGTATAGATATGGTGAAAGACCTACAATAGCCTCCAGTCTTTTGACACTTTATCCAGTGATGTACCATTGCATATTTTCTTGACCACTCTAATAATCAATTCCAAATCTGCTTCAATGATGACATTGTGTGAATTTGAATCCACCAATATTTCCAAGAATTGCTCTAATGTGATGAGTTCCACCATGTTATTAGTGGCCTTCCCCAAGTGGCAATGAAAGATCTCCTTTATTTGACATTTTTCATCTCTTATAACACCCCGAAAATCAGCTAACCCTGTGTTTCCTTTAGATGGTCCGTCTATATTGACCTTTAAGAAACCATGTAAAGGAGGCTTCCAAATATTTATATCTACATTTGTTTCGCTCACACCCTTGATTATGCTATGTGGGCCTATAGATCGAAGACCCAAATGAAGTAGAACACACGCATCTTGGGGCAGAGGAGGGTCCCTCAAAAGTTTCCTCAACAAGCTTCTGACTGTGTCTTTGAGTTGCCTTAAAATTTGGTCAATTATGTGTTGGGGCTTGCTTGCTTTGTTCTTGAAGATCCGACTATTGCATTCTTTCCAAACATCCCAGATGACAAAGCTTGAAACTAGGGTCTAGGCTTTACGAATGATTTCATTCCCTGAGAAGTTTTTCCTCCAATTCTTCAAAGTGTTAGAAATGTTGAATCTATCCCTATCAGTATGCCTAAATATTGAGGCCACCCACTCCCACATGGTGGAGGTTAAAGAGAAGAGGTTGAGAAGGTGATCCAATGTCTCCTCTTGTGAGCCACAAAGGTAACATTTGTATGGTCCAGTGAAGCCTTTTTTTAGGAGATTCTCGAGAGTTAAAATTTTCCTATGATGAATTAGCCAAATAAATAGCTTTATTTTCATCCAGTGGGGGCTCTGCCAAATATTCTTCCAAACTTGATCAGGGTTTAGGTAGTTAAATCCTGTTACTACCTGTTCAGCTTCTTTGAGGTTAAAGTTTCCTTCGGTGTTCTTTCCCCATCTTACTTGGTCACGCAAGGAGGATACCAAAATCTTCCTATGCTCTAGATCCTGAGCAAGAGAGTGTACTAGGGCCTTCAAGGGGCTCTCTTCATTGTGGCCTAGATCCTTCCAAATTCTCCATTTTCCATTGTTCCTTACCTGGTCCCAGAAGTCATTTACCATAAGTAGACCTTTGTTGTCTGTGTCATTCTTGAGAGCTACTAATTCATCTTTATATAGGTTGGGTTCCTGTTGTGAGTTATCGTCCTTAAATCATGCTAGGTTCCCAGCTCAAATCTCCCAGAAACTATGTTGATGAACAATATCTTTATTTTCCCAGGCAAGGTTCCAAATATGGGAGCCCTTAATATGCCCTGACATTCTAATGTGATCCTTCACCTACCAATTCTTGACATATTTTTGTTTCCAAAGCTTAGCCCAGGGAGTTTCTGATTGCTTGATCCACCTCCACTAGAGTTTAGCTCCCAAAACTCTGCTAAGGGTTCCAAGATCATGAAGCCCCAAGGCACCATGGACCTTGCATTTACAGATCTCGTCCTAGGCTACTGAAGCCCATTTCTTTTTCTCTTCTCGTCTGCCCCATAGAAAATCTTTTTATATGCTCCTGATTTGTTTCTTAATTCCTTTAGCAGCAGGAAGATCTAAGAACATGAACATGGGAATTGCTTGCAGGAAAGACTGTGTGAGCACAAATAAAAGAACTCAATGATCCTAATAGAAGATTTAGTAGGAGAAAAACTCTACCCTTTGTCACATTGTACTAACCAAAGCAAGAGAATAAGAAAATGTATCTTGAAATTGGCTTGAGACTGAAGATGTAGACATTTTGCCTAGAGAGAATAAATATTCTATAGATGATCTATTAGAAGCCATATAGGAGACACTCCATTGGGTTTTGTTGGTATTACAAAACTTGGACCTGAAAATGAACTCCTATAGAGAATTATAAAAGGAAAATAACATCTAAGCCACTATATGGGCTGTCATAGTCATCAATTCGGTTTAGCCCAAGTAGTTTTGTGATGGATTATTATTCTCCCCACCTAAGTCCTATTTCCATATGTGGTGTGTCAAGTTGATAATGAGTATATTTTTGCGAAGGATTTGAATCTTTTTTAACCTAGCCATCTATGTTGAAGAATCTTAGATTTTCCTTGGGTACCATCCTCAAAATAGGTTGGGTGGGGGAGGGGGGGGTGGAAGTTCCCTACCAAATGTGACTTGAAAAAAACTTAATGTAAAAAATTAAGTGTAGCTTTCGAACAACTCCAATGGAATTCAATAGAAATTTTTTTAATTATGTTGACTCCATTGGGAAGATTCCCAGAGTTTTGGCTACGTAAAAACATTCCTCCTCAATAATGGTGGGCATAGTTTTAACCCATATCATTTATTTAGAAGCTCAAATAATGATTCAAGAGCCACTCCTCAATACGCTAGTTGCCCTAAACCCTAAACCCTACACCGTAAGAATTTTATAAGATTTTAAACCCTAAACCCTAATCATTTTAGAACATTTTAACAAACCTTTTGTAATATTTTTAGGTGTTTATGAAAATCATTTACTAAAGTGTTGTAACCCTAAAACTTAAACCTTAAACCCTAAACATTTTATCACATTTTAAACCCAAACACGAAACCCTAAGCATTTTATAACATGTTAACAAGTTTTTTGTAGCTTTTCTTATGTGTTTATTAAAATCATTTACTAAAGTGTTATAAAACCTAAATAATAAACACAAAACCATAACCATTTTTTAACATTTTAAACCCTAAATCCTAAACCATAAACCTTAAGAATTTTTTAACATTCTAACAAGCATTTTGTAACTCTTTCTTAAGTGTTTATTAAAATCATTCACTAAAATGTTATCAAACCTAAACCCTAATCACTAATAATTTTATAAAATTTTAAACCCTAATCCCTAAGACTTTTATAACATTTTAAACCCTAAACTCTAAACAATATATCTTAAGCATGTTATAACATTTAACAAGAGGTTTGCAACTTTTCTTTTAAGTTATTATTAAATTCATTTACTAAATTGTTATAAACACTAATCCCTAAAACCTAAACTCTAATACATAGACCCTACACCGTAAGCATTTTATAACATTTTAAGCCCTAAGCCCTAAGAATTTTATAGCATTTTAACAAGCGTTTTAATTTTTTTAAGTCTTTAATAAAATAGCCCTAAGCCTAATAGCATTGAAATTTCATATGACTCTAATAGATCCACTAATGAAGTTTGCAAGCTCTGCAAAATTATTAGCCAACTATTCATTTAAATCAACTCTAACAGATGTATCTACCCCGTCAAGTAATATTTCATCATTTTTACATCATAGTATATAATATTACAACATATTACATCATCAATATACCAAAGAGAGAAGAAAAAGTCAAAGTGACAGCAAACTTCCTGAGTTTCTAGGAAAATTGGCAAAATTTTGCCTGATGCGCAATGCCCTGAGCTTGATGGCATCAAATTCTCATACGACTCTGATAGATCCACTAATAAAGTTGGAAACCTCTACCTATCTAATTTCTAGAACAATTGGAATTTTTGGATAAGGAGTCCATTTTCTCCTACAAAAATCATTTCTCCCAAGACTGGTTCCTATGGGTCCAAAAAGTGGCAGAGAGGGCATTTTTAGGTGTTTTTTGCCCTTTAGGTGACCCAAATCTCCTCCAAAACTTATGAAACTTTCTGGATTTCACTATGTTTCCATGAGGAATCCAAAAATGTAAGCCATTTTGCAAAATTATTAGCCAAGTCAATGCGCAACGCACAAGTGAAAATTCATGTGTTTTGCATTTAAAAATCGTGAAATGACGAAATTTTCTCAAAATTGCTTCAAAATTGGTAAGAGGCAAGCTTATTAATTTCTTTTCTGAGCCAAGGAAGCTTCACCCAAAATTTTAAGTTTGTCTTGTTCCTTTTTGGCTGTCAAGGCTCTCTTTAACTTAGCTTTTAGGCCATTTACCCTTGTCTTGCAAATTCTATTCTGAGCTAAGTAATGATAAGCCATGTAGTGCAACATTTTCTTCTCCTTGTTAGCCTTATCAATCATCTTCTCAAGGTGGATATTCACTCTTTCCAACCATGATTCTTGGTCATCCTCAATTTCTTTCTCAAGTGATGTCATCTTGATTTTCCTTCTTTTTGCCACTTTCTGGTTTTCTCTAATTGTTTGTAGCTCCAATATTGCATGTTTGTCCTCAAGTTGCTTCTTCTCTTGCTCAAAAAAGTTAATGATCCATTTGGCCCTCTCTAGGTCAAGTGATAAGGCTTGGATTTCAGCCTCCTTCTCTTTGATGATCACATCCTTGAGTCTTGAGCTTTGAGAACCCAAATCAGTTTCATCTTCCTCAACCAAAACAAAATCTTTTTTTTGCCCTTCAGTAGGACCTTCATCATGCACTTATTTCTTTCCTTTTTCTTTGACCTGTACCTGTTCAGTTGAAGAATAAGGAAAATCCCCTTTCACCCTAGGTGAAGATAGCATTTTCCTGTGATCCAGTGAAGAAAACAAGACCCCTTCCACCCTTGGTGGAGATAGTACTCGTTTGGTAACTACAAAAAGCCTCCTGGTGCCTTTCTCATAAGTTACAAACACAGGAATACGAGCCTCATCAGTTTTTCTTTCAGGCTCTTTTTGTTGCCCGGAAGGTTCACCTTCCTCTTGAGGATCTACAAAAATTTGAGGCCCCTTGAATATTTCATGGGAAATGAAAGTTTCCCATGACACTCCCAACTGAGTGAGCTAATGAAAAACAACAATTTTGATGACAACAAAGTGATAAATACTTCTGAGCTACTTTGGGTATGGTTTTCTTTTTACAATCACATTCATCCTCTCTGTGTTTTTGCACATGAAATATGGAATACTCATCATTCTGACCCTGGTGAAGTGCATAAGTAATCTGATATGGTATCCATAATGTCTAGCGAACCTACCCTCACATGTGAAGTATTTGATGATAAGTTTCATAAGTGGAACATACCGGTCCTCCAAGAACTTGAAAGGAAACACCCTACTTAGTTTACCATGATATTTGGCCTTAATATATGGTTCATAATCCTGCTTTTTGATATTATGCCTTTTATTCCACTTTTCCCCTACATCTGGCATTCTAGTGGCTTCTGCAATAATAGCTGGTGAAAGAGTGAAATTGATCCCAGCAAGGTTCGCCACATTATTCTCCATGTTTATGAAAAATTTCATTGCCAACTCATGATGGTATTTAACCCTCTCAACCATCTCACAGAACTAAAAGCAAGACTAGTATCTGAAACATGTGGTAGCAAGAGGGCAAGCAAGGAGTTCAATCATGCTAATAGGTTCCTCTCTAATAATTTTTCCACCCTTGTGAGGTTTCCTAATCTATACATTTCTTTCTCTTGAGTTGTCACTAAGTGTTTCCTCTTCATAACTTGATTCAATGCTTCTTGTCATGGTGCTTGTCTTAGGGAAGTGATGTGATGATGATATGGTGGAAAATGATAATGGGGGAGGACAAGAGAGATGAGTATGAAGAGATTTTACCAATGTGAAATGGAGTTGGGGAATGAAGTGAGTGAGTTTCCTTAGGGGATTGGGATATGGAAAATGAAATTAATTAATTTGTGGCAATGAAGTATAGAAAAGGGGAAAATGATGTGGGTTTTGGTTATGGAGTGAAAGCTTTACAATGAAATGGAAATTGATGAAGACAAGCTAGGGTTTGAGTTTCAAGATGCAAACATTATGAAGAAAACATGTAGGAGATCAAATTCAGCTCAAGAACAATGATAACTTACTTGTAGGAGAGAAATGCAACATTTTTTAGGGGTTTTGGGTGATTTGGAATGTTTTGGCAGCTTCTTGACTGATGCGCAGCACACTGGGCCCAATGCGTAATGCCCTTGTAAATTTACACTTGCACAAACCCACAGATGCGCAGCGCCAGTCTTATGCGCAGTGCACCACCTTTGATGCACAACGTCAAGAAGATTTGCTAGAAAAACAAAGTTTTCACCTTCTTTTGTCCAATTTTCCTCCGAATCGTGATTTTAGCTCTTCATGGATGTCTTGCACAATGAAATAGATGACTAGTATGTTTTCACTTTATATATGGATGCCTTTTAATTTTTCCTTATTTCAAACCCACAGTTATAATGTAAAAGTCGCTTTTGCTCATAAACTCCGTTTTTCATTTGAATTGGCTTTTCTTGATCATTTGATGAACTTGTATTGATGCTTTTGTTTCTTGTAGTGGCTGGAGTTGGCAAGGTGACCAAGGGCAGTGGCTGGAACTTATTACATATAGAAAACACTTTAAATTACATAAAATTTGTACATAGAAATAAAAAAACTCTGTTTTCACCTCAAAATAGAGTTTTGAGGTAAAAACCATTTATTGGGTCATATCATCAGTAAATTTATGATCTTATGAACTTATAAAACCTCCTCATGTGCCTGCTAACCTTTTATTGTGTTTTGGATGACCATGGTGGCAAACCCTAGACCTAGTGAGACTAAAAACCCTAAAATTGATATTGGTAATTTAAATGAGACAAAATGACAGTAAATGGCCTAAACATGTGAAAGCATGCTAGCAGGTAAATTCCATGAGGGAAATTGATAATGAACCACTACCATCAGTTGATCCATGACCTAATGGAATGCAGGTGATCCGATGGGACACCTAATATGCATGCAAAAAGAGAAATTTGATCGTTGATGGAGGGATGAAGATACGGACACTAACACGGGCTAAGGGTTATTCCTTATAGATTTGTGTCATAGTTTTATGGGTGATTTGGCATGCTCATTAGGTATATTAATCTTGATTTCTACATTTTGTTCTCAAATTTACCATTCATAGACACTCATATATGACATCTACTAATGTTTATGTACCATAGATCCTAACTATCAATGTTTGAGTTAATCCCTTGGTGTTTCAAGGTTACTATTACCTTGTTGTTTCATTGATTTTGTTCATATTTTTTTACATCTCTATGTAAGTTAGGGTTTGGTAACCCACTTGTTGTGCATTTTCCCTCTATGTTTCACCTTGATTCCTGGCTAAAACTGTCTAGGATTCTAACCGTGGCACCCCTTATCCAGTTTAAGTCCATTTGAGCCGAGATAGTAGAGGCATATGTTGAATGTGCAAACTTGTTCCATTAGGTCAGCTAGTGGGATTTACTTCAGTTGTTTCAGAGTTGAAGTAAAGGGATTATCAAGGTTTTGCCTCTTCTTTTGATATGAATAAAGCTCGAGTGGGTGATATAGAGATGGATGCAAATATTGATTTCATTGCAGAAACTACTCAACTTCCCTTTGAGAGAGAGAAATGGTCTAAAAATTGTGCAATGTGTTACATTCCCTCGAAGCAACTTACAGTTATTTATGTTTGTGGATATCATGAGAAAGGTATGTTTATTTCCTATCTGAAATATAAATGGTGTAGTTTAGTGCTTTTGTTGCATTTTATGTTACTTATGAAGAGTGAAATAATATGGTTTTTATTTATAACAAAAGGTCCTTAATGGCATTTCTCATACATAAACATAATTTTCCCCTTTATCTATATAAGTTCCAAACTAAAATGTCCTGCAAATACCAGTCACATCACAAGAACTCTGAATGATCACTTTTTCATCACAATTTAACCTATATTCTAGTTAGACACCATTTGGGTGCATAACCCTTCGTTTCACAGTCCTTTTCAATAACCATATCATCATTAAGTATAGAATGATTGTGAATAATTAGTTCATGAAGAAAATCCTTGTGCTTCAAATGATAATAATGTCAAAACTCTCAAACCTACTGGTGTTCACTGAACTAGAAGCATGAACAAGTGTACTATTGTCTGACATATGGAATGAAAATAGGAATTTAAGGATGAAAGAGAAGTGAAACCCTCCAGGGTAAGTCTTTGGGCCTAAATTTTACCTAAAGAATCTACACATGAAGAAGAGATCAATCAATCATAACAAAGCCCTCAATCCAAAGTTAAGATTAAAAAAATTCAGAGGAAAATTTTGGGAAAAAGGAAAAACATACAATTAAGTAGTCCTAGAAATGATGAGTTTTTCCACATTGAGGCTCATCATAAAATCTTTCCAAAAAGAAATAGCCCACGGGTCCAAGATAATTTTGGATTTTTGTGTTGATGTAAATTGTTGTGATGACAGTCCTCGAATCAGAATCCATTCAAATGAGGATAATTTAAGAACATGTATTGGTACTAGCAATACTTTCTCATTGTCCCATGTCTTAAAAAGTGTATTAGTCAACTTTTCCATGAAAATAAGAAACTCAACACTTCAATTCAAGCTAAGGAAAGACACAGGAAACATGAATCTACGAGTACTAAAAATAAATCTCAGTCTAGAGATATACATATTATTATCAGGTCATCGATGGTCAAAGTAGTTATATCCTCTAAAGAATATGGTTCCGATCATGACTTTGTTTTTTTCTATGATTGATATTTTTCAGTTTTCAAGGTATGTGTCAATTTTATTTATTTTACTATATTTAAAAAGGGGCAAAATACAAAATCCATGATCTTGTACCAACCCTATCTTGTTGTCCAAATAAATGTCTAATTTAAGTTTTGTTGGTTGTAACAAGTCCTCCATATTCACTAGATGATGATCTTAGATTTCATAATGGATGATAACTAAGGTATAAGGGAGAGAAGTCATAAAGAAGAAATCTAGGTCATAAAGGAGAGAATTCATGCCCTAAATGATTACATTGTGCATTTTCGTATTACATTCATATGCATGTTTGTTTTAGAATATTCTTCTCACACTTTTAATTTAATTATTAACAATTATTACGTGAATGCTAGAGATTTAACCTCCATGGAATATGCTAGAAAATTCATAGTAGTATTCACATATCAACGGTTAAGATTTATCTCCAAGTCAATTATGCTATTTTAATTAATTGATGCCGAATTGTTTAATTATAGAAAACATCATATCAACATATATCATATTGGACATGTGGTATTGATAAGCCATCCTATTGGCCCATGCTATTGTAAGAAGAGATATTTACTTGAGTTAAGAATTTCCATGGTAATGTGGGCATATAAATTTAAAATAAATTTATAATTTAGTTAAATTTTATGATTATTTTCATCTTGGTAATGTGAGATGTATGGATTAATCCATATAGAAGTCATTTAATCTATATGGTTGCACTAGTTAAAATAGAAAAAAACTGCTAAAATTTCTTATTATGGGGGGTGTAGTCATGTTGAGTTGTTTCTTGTTATACGGTACTGATGTGAAACACAACATCAACCATAGGAAAAGAAAATGTAACCTTCTGATATTTTTGGTAGACATTAGTTTATATATAAATACACAATTGTTCTCAAAATGACAATGAATCTACTCTATAGTGGACATGCATAACATGCAAATATACTTGTATATGTCAAGTACATAATCTATATATAGTGAAATGGAATAATATTTTAAAACATATAGTGCTCTAGAATAAATTATACTTGTTTTGAAAATAAAAGGATGCAAGATTGGAGAAAAGTTTTCTCCAAGGAATACATTCTCTAAACTAAGAATTTTCTTTGTGGTCTTCTAGGATAAACTTTTAATTGTTCAATATTGTATAAAAACTAAAACGAAATTAAAAAATTATATCTAAAATTACAACCACAAAAAAAGACCAAGACAAAGTAAGAAGGAAAAAAGAATCAAAATTCTTTCTACACTTTAAATCATACAAAGAAAAGTGTTCATGTTATTTGGGAAGACTCTATACTAAAAAAAATTAAACACACAAATCCATATCATTAACAAACGTGGTAAACACCTGAGTATTCACTGTAAAATGTATCTTCAAATATATAAACCCTTTAGTATTAATGTAGCTTCAAAATATTCAAAATTCTATTTAAAATATCAATATTAAAGAAAATAACACACTTTTAATAGAAATTTAGGTAATAGAACAATTATGTTAATTAAAGGACTAGTGTATGTTAATACATCTCACAATGGTAAAATTTTAAAAATTATGAAATAAACTATTATTATTATTATTATTATTATTATTATTATTATTATTATAAGTTAAGAATATATCTATTTCAGAAAGTATGGAAGAGGATTTTTATCAATGAATATTTTTATATCTACATTACATAGGAGTTCTTATCTATTAAAAGGGAATGCTACATACCATGGGCCAGGAGTCATTGGCTTCTCATATATCACATGCCTGAAAAAACCATTAGCTTCATTATAATAGAAACTTCATCGTATCGATATTTGTTAATTAATCAAAATTTCATTAAAATGAGTAAAAAGAGGCAAACTACCTTGCACATAACCTGAGTCATTGAGTTCAGTATACCACTAAAAAAGCAAGATATTTAAAATAAATTTATAATTTAGTTATATTTTGTGATTATTTTTATCTTGGTAATGTGATATGTATAATGGGGTAAGATTTTTATGCTTATCATGGATTAATGTGTATACAAGTCATTTAATTTATATGGTTGCACTAGTTAAAAAGGAAAAATACTGCTAAAAGTTCTTATTATGTGGGGTGTAGTCTTGTTGAGTTGTTTCTTGTTATCTAGTACTGATGTGAAATACAACATCAACCATGAGTAAAGAAAATGTAACGTTTTGATATTTTTAGTCGACATCACCTTATGTATAAATACAAAGTTGTTCTCAAAATGAAAATGAATCTACTCTTTAGTGGATATGCATAGCATGCAAATATATTTGTATATGTCAAGTACATAAGCTATGGTATAGCGAAATAAAATAATCTTTTAAATCATATAGTGCTCTAGAATAAATTATAGCTTTTTTCAAAATACAAGGATGCAAGATGGAGAAAAACTTTTTCTAAATAGAATACATCTTTAAACTAAGATATTTCTTTCTAGTCTTCTAGGATAAACTTTTAATTGTTCAATATTGTATAAAAAAAATAAAAATAAAAATTAACATAATATGTCTAAAATTACAACCACAAAAAAAGAGAAAGAGAAAGTAAGAAGCAAAAAAAAATCAAAATTATTTATACACTTTAAACTATACAAAGCAAAGTGTGCATGTTATTTGAGAAGAATCTATACTAAAAAAATTTAAACACAGAAATCCAATAACCAAAATAAGATAACTTATCTCACTATCCTTATCATTAACAAAAGTGGTAAACACCGGAGTATTCACTATAAACTGTATTTTCAAATATTTAAAACCTTTAATATTAATGTAGCTTTAAAATATTTAAAATGTATTTAAATTATCAATATTAAAAAAAATAACAAACTTTTATTAGAAGTTTAGGTAATAGAACAATTATATTAATTAAATGACTAGTGTATGTTAATACATCTCATAATGGTAATATTTAAAAAATCATGAAATTAGCTATTTTATTATTATTATTACGATTATGATTATAAGTTAAGCATATATTTATTTCAGAAAGCACCAAAGAGGATTTTTATCAATGAATATTTATATCCACTTTATTAAGGAGTTTCTTAATCTATAAATAGGGAATGCTACGATACCATGGGCCAGAGTCATGGCTTCTCAATATCACATGGCGAAAAAACCATAACTCATTAAATATGAAACTTGCTCATATGATATTTTGTTAATTAATGAGTTTCATTAAAACAATAAAAAGAGCATAACTACCTTGCACATAAATTTGAGTCCTTGAGTTGCATATACCACTAAAAAGGCCATAGAACATTTAATGGTCTTACCATAAATCTAATAGTACTTAATAATTAAATTAAATTTTAGGAATCCCTATTCTATTTTAAAAGAAACATATTTATCGATCTAATTAATTTTGACTTCATCTTAACTTTGAGTTATCAATAACATTTGAAAGAATAAATATATAATTTGATATAAAAAACTTGTTATTTTCAAATTAAAAAAAGCATATAAAACTTAAGAGTAAATCTATTACCATTGAAACCTAATTAAAGACATGTAAAAAATATAGTGAAACCTAAATGAAAATATGCTATATATATTATTGAATACATAAAAATGAAAGAAATAGATAAATATAACTAGTTATCTTCGGTCACTTATAATAATTTTGAAAAAATATTAATTATTGATAGTAAAAAGCACAAAAAAACTTAAACTAAACTATATTACATAAAGTATTTCATGTAAAGTATAATATTCAATAAAAAAAATTGATTTTCAATTGGAAAATAAATAAAATTTAAAAAAATTAATTTGAATATATTAATATCGAGGCTAAATGAAGACGGTCAATTATATTGAATGCATTACGAGAGAAATTGAAAAATATAACGAGCTGTCAATTACATTGAATGCGTTAACACACAAATAGAAAAACGTCTCTATACGAAATAGTTAATCATGTAATATCAATTGAATTGCTAGCAGCTAGAAGAAGTGGGCCAAAATTACAGAGAAAGGCGTAGGCCAATATTACAGAATGTACTATTTATCGAAAATTAAAATTCAAGCATAACATTCCAAATTTGCACGGACGCGTATACATGACGTGGTTCTGTAAAGAATTTCTTGAAAAGCATTTCTTGAAAATAAAACCCAAACTCTTTGTACGAAAATTTCAAGAAAAGCATCTCACCCTTTTTTGAGGTAAACCTTGCTTTAACGGATCACAGCGTTCTTGACATATGAGCGATGGCTGAGAATCTTTATGTCGTTTTGAAATAGATTATGTTCTTGTGGGTTGCATTTATATGGGAACGAATATAGATGATAAATAGAACGGAATCTGGATTCGCAACAATTGTATCAAATCCACCACTCACAAACACTCCTATATGACAACGTTAATCCCTTGTGGCGTATCTATCTGAGGGATTCGACTCTCCATCACACGTAAATGATTCTGGTATACCTGAATGAATGAGAGAGAAATTTCATTAACATAGCTCATTTCTGTAGATTGAATTAAAGTGTTTTCCTATGTGTCTAGTTGTTTTCTTGGATTTTTTAATAAGATCATCAATCATTCCAAAGAAATCGAAATCGAGATCGAGGCAATGTGTTTAATGATTAGGCTTCTCATGCATATATGCATATGAACCTTTGGGTTGAGTTTCATTTCTGACCCTGATTTCTTTCTTGACAACGTCAGTTCATCATTAAAAGACAGGCTGGATGTTACACCATACTGATTCCTAAATCTTTTTAAAAGGTGCGGAAATCTCCACAAGGTTCTCGGAATGGAGATTTAAGAAGACTGTGCCGGGTGGTGTTGACCTAGCTTTCAAAATATAACGAAATCTCCACAATTTTATGTTCGAGAGAAGGAAATTGAAAAATATTGTGCCTCCTCCACAACAATATTATGTGCAGATGGCTATGAAACTAGTAATCAACAAAACCCAATTGACTCGACGGAGTCGTAACTTCCATTCACAATCCCTCTTGTCATAGGTGATGACCATCTTAGAAGATGCCAACCGTGGCCACTGGGAGTGTTTTTCTGGACAATAAATTCCTCAGAGCCTCCAGTCCATGTTGTTGTGAACTCATCTGTAAGAGGTATCTGGGTGGTGGCCACTCGGAGCGGTAAAGTAGGTCACATTGAAGATGGGAGCGGGGTCTCTGACTGGATATGGATTTCAACTCACTCCCTCCGATCAATCTGAATTTTCTGAATCTGTTGAATTTGAAAGCCAAGGGAGGGACACATCCTCCATCACATCATTTGGCTTGCGGATAAATTTATTTTCCAACTCTTTGATTCGATCACTCTGCCTATAGGTTACAGATAATCATTTAATTTCATTGATATAGCTCCATTCTGTTTGTTTTTTAGCGCTTATTTTCTTATTTTAAAATTGAATTGCAATGGCTTTTTTCTTTGATTTTCTTTGTTTTTAAAATTAAATCCCAAAGCCTCTGCATCCATGGATCCCTCGAGAGAAACACGGACGACCTGCCAGTCTGGTTGTTGGACCATCTCATCTCCGTGGCAGAAGATTCCAACAATGGTCGAAGATGCCATTGCGAGGGTTTTTCTGGAGAAGAAATTTATCAGAGCGTGTAGATTCATCTATGAGAGGTAAGCATTTCTTCACTTGCGGGTCCTTATAAAATCAATGTCCATTTTATCATAAATGTGTTAGCCTGTTTTGTTTAATAAAAATAATGTTCAGATTGTCGTGCATTTCTTTATTTTCATGTATCACAGATCATTAAAATAATTTATAATTGATAGTGATCCTTGTGATGATAAGGAATTTATTTATTGTTGTTGTATTTTCATCTTTTTTATCAGGGAGAAAAGACACCAATACTGGAATGACAGAAAAGGGATTCAATAGAATGACACCAGTAACCTACATTAACATTATGTTCTGTGTTGGGTCTTCTCTCCTAATTATTTTTGCTTTCTTTCACCCTTACAATTTCAATATATATATATGGAGTTTTCCAATTTCAATATATATATATATGGAGTTGATGCTATATTGTCAAACAACTTAACAAAAGAAAATCTACATCCTTCTCTAACAAGGGTAACCTTTCCCATGCCACCAAACTCAGGCAAGATTAGTGCTGCAACATTCTTTTACCTGCCCAATAAAATAATATTTGAATTGTTTAGTTATATTTGTGTTTGTATAATTATTTATTGATTTGAAATTATATAATAATGAAAAGAATATTTTTGTGAATTTAATTTGTTTATTTACAACTAAATGTTAACAATGTGAAAGGATATCTATGTATTATTTTATTACATGTAATTATTTGTCACTTGTAAATTGGATAATATAAAATAATTTATTCATGAGTAGAATTGCTTTATTTTTATAAGATATGTGAAATGGATGTGTTTGATTATTTAAATGTGAAAAGAGGCTTAATTATTTTTTCCAATGTACCCTTAAACTATATTCTTTTATAATATGATATATTTGTTAGATGACATGACATTGATATTTATGTATAGACATTGCTTTCTATTTGTAATGATACGTATATGTTGGTGTATTTTATGTGCTTTTTTAAATGAAAGTATTTTTCGTTTGTTTATGTGATATGATGGTTGTGCTTTTGCTAATTAGATAATAGGATTTCATTGAAAGATAAAATGATGTTCACATCTTTCGCACGTTTAATGTGTATATATTTATGTATGTATTTCTTTTATTGTTTGTTAGATGATATAGTGATTGGTTTTCTTAGACAATGTCATTATTATTGATTTCTAATTGATAAGATGTATTTGTTTACTACATGATGTCGATGTATTTGTTAAATGATATGATTATGATAATGATGATTATGTTTTTGTTTGTTAAATGTCATGCATTATGTTTGATGATATGATGGTGATAAGAGAGTGAGAGAGATAATGAGAGTGTGGGCCGAGAGAGAGGGAGAGAGTAGAACAGGGGTGGGTGGAGAGATGTAGGGGGGGCAGGGTAGGAGGAGAAGAGAGAGAAAGAGGAGGGAGGGAGGTAGAGAGAGAGAGAGAGAGTGAGAGAGAGAGGGAGAGGGGGAGGGAAACAATGGGAGAGAGAGGGAGAGGGGAAGAGATTTATAGAGTGAGATAGAGGGAGCGGGACAGAGATCTAGAGAGAGAGGAGGAAGAGGGACGGTGAGAGAGAGGGGGGAGAGAGGGGGAGGGATAAGGAGAGGGAGAGGGGGAGGAAGAGAGGCATAGAGAGAGATATGTGGGTGCATAGAGGGGGAGAAGGAGTAGGAAGGGGAGAGATCAAGATAGGCGGAGGGGGAGGAGGAGTGAGAGAGAGGGGGGAGGAGGAAAGGTTGTGCGAGAGGTAGAGGGGTAGAGAGAGGAAGAGGGGGAGCAGGAGAGGAAGAGAGACAGATATGGAGAGAGAGAGGGAGAGGGAAGGGGAGGAGGAGGTAGAGGCAGAGGAGAGAATGATGGTCATAGGGAGAGCGAGAGGGAGGGACATAACAACAGAGACAAAGGGGAGAGAGAGAGAGAGAGAGAGGG
>APFE030756895.1:7893-20925 GCA_000404065.3 Pinus taeda
TCTAGAAAACTCTAGAATTAACCCAAGATGAGTTTTTTAAGATAAAGATTGCGCCTTTTGACTTTTACAGGGGTACGTACCCTCCCCTTTACATACAGAGTGTATAAGTACGCAGATGTCCTGAACAGAAGGTGCGGGTCTGCAGGCAAAAGTGAAAGAAAGTGCGGAACCAAAATTACATTGCTTTTTTGATGTCTTTCTCTCATTTCTAAAGCTTGTTTTGAAGAGCTGAGGTTTGAGACTTACTTAGGAAGCTGGCATAGGTGGTGATAGACCCATACCGACTGCAAATAATCATGGTGACGATATTTTTGTGTAAAAAAGGGAGTGGCCAACAACCTAAAGTTGCTCTCACAAGCTTGCCTGGCAATGAATGTGGACCAAAATTTCTAGTGTTGTGAAAGGGACCCCAGGATTTAAGCCACTTTTCTAGCCTAGAATACTAGCCTATGCCGAGAAGTTGCTACCACGTTCAAAATTCATTAAGGACATGATAAAAATATTGATAAATAAAAATCAACCTGAGGACTATGCTCGAGCATCCCCAACCGGGACTGAAATTTTTTCAAACATTTAGCATCAATGCAACCTACAGGTCTATGATACAAGACATAGCATAAATGGCTGAAAGAAATTATGAAACATAACCAGAAGGATCACCTCCTTCTGCATTGAACTACTACATCATGAATTAGGTCTTGCATCCATCCATTTAAATATTACAAGTAAATACATGAAGTAACCATGACATAAACTAGTCATTTAAACATGCTTATAATCATCATAAAACCATGTAAATATCAGAGGTAAGAAAAAATTTAAATCCACATATAAATTAGTGCAGAAGTAAGATAACTTATATTTTATTAATCATAGGAAGATCCAACCAGGTTCAAGTTAAATCCACATATAAATTAGTGCAGAAGTAAGATAACTTATATTTTATTAATCATAGGAAGATCCAACCAGGTTCAAGACTTCCACATACCATCTGACCATAAACACGGTTGGACCAAATCTCTCTCTCAGCTAGTCACCCCCATGCCATATTCGAAGCATGAATTTGGGATCTGATAGAAAAACCAAGGGAATCCAGAGGTTAAACCACCTCTACCCTCACCAAACCATGATCACACCAATACTGATGCTTTGATCACAACTAAATTGCACTTGAACTGCCATCCGAAATCCATCACTATCCTTGAGGAATTTTCCATCTGTTTGTCTCTCAAGATTTATTGCAATCCAAACCTAGATCATTATGACCTAAACTAAGACATCTCCCTCAGGATTTACCTTGTATCCTGCCAAAACTAGTCAATGGATTCCTAGGCCTTTGGGAATGGAAATTGGCACCACCTCTACCCTTGATTCCAAAATCCATCCGACAAACCAAAGCTTAAAAACTAAAATAAACATCCCACCACAATAGCATTCGAATAAGGGCAAGGCTAGGCTAAAGACCACTATCATAAACTGACAAAACCATTCTAGCAACAACAAGAGAACCATACACCAACATGAAAATCCATGCATGTCCAAAACATCTAGGAAGTCACACATGCAAAAGGTTACTAAGAAGTGTTCATGTTGAAGCTACTTGATCCTACTTTCCTCCCTTGATCCTTTGTTGCATTCCTTTCCCTTTTCTTGTGTTTCCTTCCTTTATCCAAATTTAGAGTACGCGAGGAAACCTTTAAGTGACCAAGAGAGTGAGAGAGAGAGAGAGAGAGAATAATGAGGGAGATCCAAAAGTGAACTTGGAAAAATCCATTAACTGATCCTCATAACCCATTTTATGCACAAGGCCTCTAATTTCTTCATTTTACATTATTTTCCTTCCACTTCCTCGTTACATGCAACCTTTGACCTTTCGCCTTGCGTTTCTCATAATTTTCTTTATTTTCATAAATAAATGTGCCAAAATTACCTTCTTCCTTCTAATGTCTTTGCCTTAGTCTTTACCAATTTTCCTTAGAAATAACACCCATCCACTGATGCCCGCTAGAATATTTTTTTCCAACACTCTACTTGGAATAAGTGTCCCTTAATCATGGTCTTATTTTTCCTTTTTTAACCTTTATTACATGAACTTTTAACCAAGGTTGTTATAGAACCCTCCCCATTGGGTGAACACCATCCTTGGCATTAAACCACACCATGACCTCAATAAAACCAATGAAAAGAAAACATACTACCTTTGGACCTTTATAACTTAGCTCATTGCAGTATTTACAATGAAAGACCTTATCAAAATAAAAACATCATGAAAACATGAAAATATAAGAATTGTAATAATATGACACTCATAGTTCTTATTTGAGCTTTATATCTTAGCTCATGGCGGTATTTATGTCCATATACCTATAAATACAGATACCAAAACATCAGAAAGACATATGCCAAACATATATGAACATCAACCTAAACTTCTTTTCTTCAACCAGAAAGCAATGAAGGATATAGTGCTTGCATCTGATCCACCATCTCTCATGTAACTTCTTCATGCCTAAAGTGCTTCCACCGCATTTTAACTTGGTTTATGGCTTTGTTCCTGAGCATGAGTTTTTTTTGCTGCAATATGCACAGAGGCTCCGGTTGGAACTCTAGTTCTTGCTCCACCTGTAATATTGACCGATGTATAACATGATCAACATCCTTTATATACTTCTTAAGAAATGAAATATGGAAAACATCATCGACTTTCACTGTTGGAGGCAGTGCAAGTCGATATTCCACAGATCCAATCCTCTCAAGAATCTTAAAAGGCCCTCAATACCATGGTGCCAACTTAGCACATGAACCAATCCTCAAAGAGGATATCTTGGGCTTTATGCATAAATACACATGCTCCCTAACATGAAACTCCTTGAACAAACTATTCCTATCTGCATAGTTACTCTGCCTATGTTGCACCGCCTTTAGATTCTTCTTTGTAACCTGCATTTCTTTCTCCATGTTTTCCAATATGTCCCATCCAATAAGTACCCTGTTCACTGGATCACTCCAGTTTATAGGAGTATTACAATGCCACCCATATAATTCCTCGAAAGGACTCATCCTCAATGACTCGCGATAACCATTTTTGTATGCGAACTCAACCAAAGGAATATACTACTCCCATTTCCTTCATTGTTGCATCACGTACATCCTCAACATAACATCCAAAATCCTATTAAACCTTTTTGTTTGTCCATTTGTATGTGGATGGTAAGTTCTACTAAAGGCCAAATCTATGCCTAAGCCAAGAAATAGCTACTTCCAAAAATTGGAAGTGAACTTTGCATCCCTGTTTAACATAATCTTCTTTCGAACAACATGGAGTCTCACTTTAGCTCTGATGAACACCTATGCTACCTCACTGACTAGATATGTAGTCCTCATTTCATTGAAGGGAGCTACCTTTCTCAATGTGTCAATGTTGACCATAATAGAATAATATTGCTTTAGAGTCCCCAGAAGACCTATAATGAAATCCATGGAAATGTCCTCCCATTTCCATTCTGGAATCGAAATAGTTTGAAGTAAACCACTTGGGTGCTTCCATTCCATTGTTACCCGATGACAATCTAAACATATAGACTTAAGCTATATCACTTCCTTCTTCAGAGTCGACCAATACTACAACTTCTTCATTATTATCAAGATATTATAATATCCTAGATGACCCGACTATGGCTTGACACGAAACTCCGTCAAGGTAAGCTTCATTAGCTCACTACAATTTGGCACATAGATCCTATCATTGAATTTCACCAAACCATCTACCGTGAGATGATAGTCTGCATGCTGATCACATGTAACTGTACTATGCTCTAACATGTGCATGATCTTGATTTATTTGTCATCCCATTGTCCTGCATGAAAGATCCTATCCTGTAACTCTATCCCATAAGAGCTCATAGTTTCTATATGATTTACGAGTACATTCTTGCTAAGAGTATCTACCACCTGGTTCTCCTTCCATTTGATATATCTAATCTCTAATTTGAACTAAATAAGGGTAGAGAACCATCTATCTTTCCTGGCATTGATATTTGGTTGGTCAAGAAAATACCTCAACCCACTTTGATTACACATCATCACAAACTATATGCCTACAATATAGTGTCTCCACATATTCAATGCACGTATGATAGCTATGAACTCAAGATCATGTGTTGGGTATTTCTGCTTGTGCTCATTCAGTTTTCATGACTCATAACACACTACATGTCATTCTTGCATGAGAAATATGACAAGTCCTCTCCTGCAAGCATCTGTACACACTACAAAATCCTTCTCTGGATCCACAATCTTTAGCATTGGTGCATGTGTCAAGAACTACTTAAGCTGCTCAAAACTAGCCTCACATTCTTCTGTCCATTCAAACTTCCTACCTTTCCTCTGTAATGATGCGATAGGATATGCAATGTTTGAGAAGTTCCCGATGAACCTCCTATAGTAACATGCCAGTCCCATAAATGATCTCACCTCATCTACATTCTTAAGATTTTCCCACTCCATGATAGCCCTTATCTTTTCTCGATCTACTATAATACCTTCCTTGGAGACAAAATCTCCTAAGTAGTGTACCTCAGTCTGAAAGAAGTTGCACTTGCTAAGAATAGCATATGAGTAATTCTCTCTTAGGAACCTCAACACTACTCCAAATGTTCAGCATGCTCTTCATCATTTTCAAAATGTACCATTATGTCATCAATGAATACAATAACAAACATTTCCGGATAAGGATGTAGCACACTATTCATTAAATGCATAAATGTAGCTGGAGCATTATTCAATATGAATGGAATAACAAAAAACACATAATGCCCATACCTGGTCCTGAATATAGTCTTGAAGATATCCTATTCCATGATGCATACCTGATGGTATCCCTATCCCAGGTTGATCTTAGAGAACACTCTTTCTCCCTTTACATGATCAAACAAATCATCAATCCTTGGCAATGGGTATATGTTCTTGATTGTTACTTTGTTCAGTTGCCTATAATCAATGAACAATCTAAGAGTACCATCTTTCTACTTTACGAACAACACTAGTTTACCCCAAGGTGATATACTTGGCCTAATGTATCCCTTTTCAATCATATCCTTTAACTGCAACTTCATCTCTACCAACATAGGTGTGCTCATCCTATCAGGTGGTTTTGATGTTGTATCCACCCTTACCACCAACTCAATAAATAAATCTACCTCCCTATAAGGTGGAAACTCTCTAAGGTCCTTAGAGAATACATCCTAAAACTATTACAAAATTGTGTAGCTTCTCAATACATTTGCATCCTCAACCTCCTTACCCTTGTCACTAGAAATGTGCACTGCAAACATCACCCAACATTTTTTGCGACTACACTTAGCCTACATAGTGGTAACCATCCTCACTGATCTAGACTTATTATTTGCATGCAAAGTCCTCTTTTCCCCACTATCATCCAGACATTCAATGGACTTGTCAAAGAAATCCATTTTGGTTCTATGAAGGTATAGCCAATCCATACCCGAATGCATGGTATATGATCCCAATGTTAGCACATTCAAGTGTGCTTCTATAGGCATAGCATTGATCTCAAATGCACGAGCTCTTAGCCAATGGTGAACTCGATTCTTTGTACCTATAGCCAATTGTAACAACCAAAATTTTGCATGCACTTCTTTTCTCAACTGGCACTTATCCTCTAGGTTAGGATTAATATAAATATAGTTAGATCCAAGATCAATCAAAATAGATACAACTTGATCATAAATCTTACTATCCATATTAATTATTGATGCATGATGATCCACCTGCCTATTTTCCATACCTGCATAGATCTAAGGAATGCTATGACCAACATTGCCCACTGTATGCGACTCTTGGGAATTGTAGATATGGGGTTTACCACCACTCTAATACTATGAACAATCCTTCTTACGATCATCCTTACCACATATCCAACATTGCAATGGTTCTATACCACTGCCTCTAGCCTGTTTCTCTCTATGTCCTTTCTCAGATGTATTGAATTTTTTCTAAGCGACTGCTTTTTCTTTCTCACCTGCATTTTTAGGTTTTCCTCTCTTTAGTGAACATTTTCCTTTATCTTTATCATGTCCTTTCAAGTCATGCTTCTACTCATATTTTCACTTAGACTACTCATAACAATGATTCAACTTTCGGATGGCCTCCACGAATGATATAGCCTCATCGAACTCAATTTAGTCTCTATATGATATTGACAGTCCACTGATGAATCTATCAAATTTATCCTTATCCTTCTTGAGGTAATGCACATATCGCAATAGCTCCAAAAACCTGCTAGTATGCTCCTCGTCTATCATAGAACCCATCCCCATCTCATAAAACTCCTTAGCTCTATCATCATAGTACCTCTCGGACAAGTACTTCTTCTTGAAGAGCATTTCAAATGGATGTGAAGTCAAATCATCTTCATGAATACCTTTAACATTCTTCACATCTTCCCACCAAATATCTACTTTGCCTTTGAGACTAAAAAGGGTTATCCTTGCTTTCATGTTTTCTTAATAATCATGCAGTCTAAAGAATTTCCTCATACCAAGCAACCATGCTTTTGCATCCTGCAATTTATTCATCTCTCCATAAAATTTAGGTGTCTTACCTTTCTTGAACTCATCCGAAAAGTATCCCCTATCACTCCTTCTATAAGGATGATAATGATGATGACCATGATGCCTGTTAGAACTAGAACTAGAATAATACCTGTGTCCAATACCTATCTTATCTGGAGTTTCCAAGAACCTTCCATCTCTAGTCATCTAAAATAGATCTGACATGTGCCCACCATAAGACTTGTGTCTACTAGGATACCTATTTCCACATGCCCCATTAGTTTTGTCTTCTTTCCCATGGCTGATTCAAAGTGGCCCATATCACTGCAATTTTGAGAAACTCTGAAGTAATATTTCATTCACGTATTCTTGTTTATCTTGTACTTGCATGATTTATCATTGTCCACTTTTCAATTCCTTATTTCTTCCTACAAGCCTCTCAAAGTGTCTTCCAATCAGAAGAATACCCCACACCACGCTACTCATATGATGCATAGGGATATTCTATGTAGTCTACCAACTCGCTAGCCATTTGATCTCTATCGTGCAAGGCATACTATGTGAGTTAAACAAATTATAGTAAAACGATGTACCTTAGCATAATTCTGGGAGGATACCTTGTCTGTAATATCATCAAATCAATGTGATACCTATATAACATAATCATAATAGCATATAGACATCTATCAAATAAATGCATCAACACATAAACATCCTTCTAGGTAGGGTCCAGTCATCAATGCAAGGCCATATCAATAATGAATGCTATGACCTTATGCATGACAACAATCATTATTCCATCATGTACATTGCCAGATCCAACCATCAACATGCATAAGCAATGCCCAATCAACTACACATACATGTAACAACATGTAGTCGAGCATAAGAGATCAATTCTTGTAGGCAACCTACAAGACTGATACATGTAACCAAACAATGAAGAGTGAAACCCTATATATAAGGATGTAATCAAGCTTCATATAATCAAGTAACCAGTCATATACTTCTGAAATTACATTCCACAAAATCACATCAAGTTTATCATGATAACCTTACTGCAACCATGATCAACATGATGCAATTTAATAAGAACATGGAAAACAAGTGTAAGAGACACCCATGAAACTAACATGCATCCATGACCAACGCACATCACCCATCGAGTCTAGGGGTGAACCATGCTCTGATACTAATATGTAATACCCCATCCAAGGAATTCCAAAAGTATCCATGCCAACAAGGGTAGACATAAGACGAGATGATACTATGATCAGATTCAACCTCCTATGTGGCCTTAAGTAAGTGAAACCAATAGAACATCACACACAATCATCCAAAATCATCAATAGAAACCTCGAAACAAGTGAGCGACTCACATAGCCTGTCGCTAGGTCTCATTGCTATTTTGGATCTCTTAGGCAATCGTTGCTCTAATGCTATGGGCAAGCGAGTGATCAACAGCCTAAAGTCACTCTCATAGACGTGCCTAACTATTATAGACATTTTTGGGAACTTCAACCCATATCATAAATGTCCACAAACCGAGGGCTCCTAAGTCCCTAAAAGTGTTGCTTCACTGCCTAAAGGAACAAGGTCTGCTGATTACATCATCTCCCAGAAGTTCTCCACTGAAAACTGCTCATAAATGGTCAAAAATGGACCATACTGAAAACCCAGTGCAGAGGGTGTGATCCATATCACCTTCCAAGTGTACAAGGTGTGATTCATACTGAATTTCTCCTCTGTAGGGTGCGATGGTCAGGAATGGAAAAATGGAAGGGACAAAATGCGAGGTGGGAGATCATGGAATCTTCCAGAAGATTCCACTCTGACACTTGCCTTTCTCTTTTCGACCAAGGATGGGTAAGAGATCATCACTCTCCAAGTCGAAGCAGGAACTATCAGAGAGAGGACACTAATCAAGATCCCAGAGGATGACTCACCTCCCTATAATAATCTATATATGGATCCCTCATCAAAGAGATCGAGAGGCTGGAATTTTGTATCTTATAGAGAAGTGTTGTTGGTTTTCTAGTGTACATTCATAGTGTTGGGTGATCTAAGCTTTGCTTGAGGTGAAGAAGGGCTTTCTAGCTGGAGGATGATGCTGGGTCAGAACATATGGTTGTAGTCCTCTTGCTACTTTTCATCTTAATAAAGCTATTCTAGTTTTCCTCCATATTGTTGTATACTTGTTTATATATGCATTTCTATGGTTAACACACATCTGGTCCTGTGTTATTTATGAATATAGATCTGTGTTCCTCGATAGTAGTATGTTGCTGTGATTCCACAGGTGCTCTTTGAAGTTGGGTAGATGAAGAAGAAGCAGCGAAGCTCTATCAGGAAGGAGAGGAAATCAAGCGCAAGACTAAGGTTGGCCTCCTTGGTCCCCCTCTTGTCTATTTTCATAAAAGAAAACGAAAGTAGACTTTACTTGTTTGTTTCTAAGTTAGCTACCAGTCTTAGTTGGAATAGCAACATCCGAGTGGACGCTATTCTCGGTAACAAAATGGCGACTCCACTGGGGATGGACTAGATTGTTTGTTATTATATCTATCTTTGTTTCTTTTATAAACTTACGGACGGAGCCTGAACCCAAGCTAGCTAGCCTTCGAACTGCATTTGTTATACAAATGAAAAGTAGATCAATGTTTCTTCAGTCTATCTCCAGGGTTTTTTTATGAATTAAACAATCGATCTGCAAATAGTCTAATTGCCCTAAGTGGTGGCTCTAGTAATCTCTTTAAATGACCCCCATGTTTTACATATACTGAACATTACTTACTCGGCATAAATCCCTAAACTGAATTGCAAACTGTGAGTGAAAACTTGTTTAAAGTCTCGGACTGGTACCATCGCACCCTGCCTTCAAGGAAGACTATATGCATTGCACTTCCCGAGTGTAGTAGGTGCGCTGCATATTGAATTCACAGTGTGACAGGTGCGATGGTCAGGGAAGGTTAACTTTACCTTCAGACTGTGGTTTTTTCTCACTGTTTTTATTCCTATTCATGTGTTTTTCTTTCTGTAGTCAATTTAAATCTATGAAAACCCCCTTTTCTTGCATTATTCCACTTCCTTAGTGCAAAGAACTGTAAGTGTTTTTATGTATTGTGCATCATTTTTAGTTCTCTTTTGCAAAAAAGTAGCATAGTCGAACTGTCGTTTCTGGATCTGAAAGTGTTGTAGCTGTCGTTTTCAATTTTAGAAGAAAATCCCATTATTCTTGATAGTCGGTTATACAGTTACTGTTGCATATGATTTGAATTAACAATTTTTAAAGTGTCGAAAAGCAATTTTCATTTCGAAATCGCAAAGTGTCTCTCTTACCTTCACTTCATTTTGAAAAGGAATTTGTTGAGTACTGTCGCTTTGAAAATAATTCAGATTTGGACATAGCTTTCTTATCATCATTCATACATTAAGAAGGCTGAAAACAAATACATGAATGTACATTTGTATTTTGACTGCTTGGTTTGATTTAGGACAGTGCATTTAGCATGTTCTTTGTGCTCTTTGCAGAAAGATTCTTAACTTTCTTTCTTGAGTAGCTAGGATTTTCATTGCCAAAAGAAGATTAAATGTTTGTTTATCATCTTAGACTTCATTTTAGGAATTGTATACACATCACGCGGTGAACTTGAAAGGAAAATTTTTAAGCAAGATCAACTTAAAATAAATTTAATGAATCTAACAACGCTTTGGAACCTAATGCACAACATCTAGAGGTCTAGGCTAGAGACGTATTCCGGTGTCGTAAAACCTAGTAACTATTATTTTCATTGTTGGTTGCATGATTCCTCCACTCTGAGATGAAAAGTACAAGTACGGATTTGTGCTCCCATGTACCTTCGAGTATATTTTGGGAGACCACAATAGGCTGCATCCTTTATCCTTAGGAAGCCGTGTCTGCCGCCCTCTCGATCGCAATGCACTGAACACAACATTCGGGAAGATTGGCTACCGTACTGTAAAAAGTATTCTACATTTTTGTGATTGGTTTGGTAATCCTCTCTGCCTAGATCTCTAGAGAAGTCCATTTTTCTCCTTTTCAGACTCCTTAAAGGAAAAGGTCCTCTGAGCACTTGTCACTTCATGCTCAATAAAAATCGAAGGCGACTAGAGTCATCTTTTGTTTTTTCTTGACTCTTCAAAATTGAAAAAACAAGTTGTGTCAAAGTGTCTAAAATTTATTTTAATAGGAATAACATCACAAATTCCCCCCGTTGGTCTTTAGGTTGAGAAAATGGAGTCTACCAACTAAGGATTTCCCCTTGGAGGAAATCCTAGTCCCTTCTCCTCTTGGGGAGATGTTGGTGCACCCCATGTGGCCACTTTGTCACTTCCAGGATTGACAATTGGTTTGCCTGTCTGGCTCTTCTCTACCTCTATCGTTCGGAATCCCGTAATTCCTGAATAGCCAAGTCAACAACTAGATGACACTAGAGTTGCCTCCCAACCTTCTACTTCTTCTGATTCTCCCTCTCCTCCTTCCTCTTCGCTTGATAAAGCCGATAAAGCTAAAAATCAAGTGACCAATAAGAAGAAGAAGCAGAAAGAGAAAAAGGAAAAGAAGAAAAAGGAACCAAAATCGGAAGGAGGAAACCGAGTGTCATCTAGCGAAAATCCTCACATCATATCATCGAAACCTAAATCTCCTTGTGTCATTTGCAATGGAGACCACTTTCACCGAGATTTTCCCTGCATTCCTCGAACCTTAAGGGATGGTCTCCTTGTTTGCACAATCCGGTGTCATCAACCTCTAATGATCATGTTGAATGCACATCATCAACCAGTGAAAGAAAAGTACATGGACAGAAAAGGAATCCCAGATTTCCTTGTAAGTTGTGTGAAGGCAATCACACCATCCACCGTTGTCCCTTCCTGGACGAGGCTAAAAGAATTTTGGATGACCATCCTGCTTCATCGCTACGGCTCCCTCCTAGATATAAAAAACTCTTGCCATGTCCCCCACTAGCTGAAAATCCAGCTCGCCCGTCATTGTGGTTAGCCGAAGCGTCTATCATTGAAAATGAACCCTCTTAATCCATACCAGACGAAATTCAAAAGGTCGAGACGGCAGCTGACCCGGTCTTGCCTTCAGAGTGTTCATCTTCGAGTGATACCGTCACTGAAGAGAAAGAGAACAACACCATTCAAATTCTTTTCATCAATACAGACTCCGATGAACTTGGGGGCAGTCCTCGCGTTCCTTTATTGTAGGAAGGAAGTTCATCAGAGTCATATCCAACCGTCTATTCGGTCCCACCACCAAGCAACATAGTCATTTCCTTCGACTGGAATCTAATAGGCAGACCCCGTTTACCAGCTAGTGTACCATTCAGAATCATTGTACAAGCTTACAGAATGGTTATGGCTAGTACCATCATCGATGAAGGGGCTTTTGTGAGTATCCTTTCCTCAACTGCTTGCAAAGCGCTTGGTTCGCCATCGCTTTTGCCTGAAATGAGAAATTGAATAAGCTTCGACAAAGGAACCAATCGACCTTTAGGGATCCTTCCAAATGTGCCCATTACTTTGAGAAGGAAAACCGTTCACATGAACGTAATGGTAGTTCAAGGATCCTTGGATTATAATCTGCTCCTTGGACGCAACTATATTTATTGCATGGGAGCCATCGTCTCCTCACTCTTTAGAGTAATGTGTTTTCTGCACGAAGGCAGGATGGTCAAACTCATAGACCAAATGTCATTCCCTAGTTCAAACATCGCAAATAGTCAAATGCCATCCCTAAATGGTCTCTTCATGCAAGGAATATCTCATCGATCTCCAGTCCGTCCACCTGATGAGCATGAGTGATTCAGGAGGATGTGACTGAAACCCAGGGGGCATGCACCCTGGTCTGTTTCAGCAGGGAAACCTTGGGTAAAGAGTGGATTTTCGTGAAGGATATATGACTATTCTGACGAACCTGTCCTTACAGGAAAATAGGATTGGGCTGGAATAATATACCTTCGTTAAGGTTATGCTGAGTGGCATGCAGTTGCACCACTCCCCTTTGTCTATCTTGGTAGACATCGCCAAGGAAGCTTTCTGTTTACTACGTAGATGGAACTTTCATGGTAACCTGGAAGCTTTTCACTATACCTGGGGGCATGCAAACCTTTCTGCATGCAATCGAAGAGCGGTTATTTATTTGTTAAATTTGTAGGACCTCTAACCCTTTAAACCCGTAAGGCTAGTCGTTTCCTAACTTGCATAAAGAAAGGATTCGGGGGAAAGCTTTAAAGATGTAAGCCCGTTGAAAATAGCATCTTGAATGAGACATCCTTATGATACGACTGGTGAGAAATGTTACTGCAGGGTTCAAGCTCGTTAAAAAATAAACATAAGTCATGAGCAAATGTTTCCCCCAACATTTAAGCTCATTAAAAAATGAACTGGTAAATAACCATTGTGAATGCCTTATCACCAGCTTTTGAGCCTTGGTCGT
>APFE030756896.1:4091-14658 GCA_000404065.3 Pinus taeda
TAATTGTTTTTCTTAATATTTGTATTCTTAATATAATATTTATTAATGTATTCTTAAAGAAATCAAGCCTTCTTAATTAAAAAATCTTCAATCACTCGCAACAAAGAGTTGTTTACTTCCATCTTTATAAGATAAGTATGCACCGTCGTTATTTTAAATTAAATCTTAATTTAAAACTCAAATGTAAACTTGAAACTGATTTGACTATTTTTAATTAAATGTTAATTAAAAACTCAAAACCTCAATTTGAAACTCATTTGTGCACTGTGTTAGTTATTCTTTAACAAGTGGATTGCATTACAATTCTATTACATTACAATTTTGGAAGAAGAGTTGTAGCGTACATTGGCTAAATTCTCATAGGAAACTTCACCTCAATCTAAAACTCATAACCTAGATTTTAAACTAGTTCCTACACTATGAGAGCTAGTCTTTCACTATTGTTATGCATTGCAATTATATTGCATTACAATTTTGCAAAAAGAGTTGTAGTGTACATTAGCTAAATTCTCATAACAAACTTAAACAAGAACCATTTAGAAAAAACATAAGACCATTGTTACGTCTAGTTTTAATATTTGTATTTGTAATTAAAAGTACATATTAATAATAGTATAAAATTTATATTTTTAATATAAACTATATTTTATAAAATCTCTAGAGAGTTTGAAAAATACAACATTCAATGGTATCTACATATTCAATAAAAAAAATGAACCGAGGTTACTTGTGAATGTTGTGTGATAATTAAATTAAAACATAATATAACCTTAATTATTCTCGGTCTACATATGTCTCCCTGCCCCTCCTCCTCCTCCTCAATAACCTTGTCATCCTCCTTCCCTATCCCCGCCTCCCTCTGCCTCCACCTATCCCTCGCCTCCTCCACCTCTCCCCTTTGCTTCCTCCCTCGCCTCCTCCCTCTCTTCCATGCCTCCACCTATGCCTCTCCCTTCCCCTCTCCTCCCTCTAGCCCTCCTCTCCTACCTCGTCTCCACCCCCTACCCCACAACCTCTTACCCCTTCGCCTCTTCCCACCTACTCTCCCCTCCTCCTTCTCCTCCTCCTCACCTGCCTCCTCCACCTATTCCCCATTGGACTCTTAACCACCTCCTCTCACCCTCCTCCTTCTCCTCAAATCACCCTCCTCCTCTGCCCCCTCCTCCTCTGTCTCCTCCCAACTCCCCTTCCTCTACCTCTATCTCTCCCCCCTCCTCCTTGCCCTCCCTCCCTCGTTTTCTTAGGCTCCTCCCCCTCCTCTTCCTCCACCTCCCACTCCTCTACCTCTTCCCCCACTACCTCTTCTTCTCTTTCCTCCTCCTCATGCTCCCCCTTCTCCATCTCTTGCCTACACCTTCACCCCCACTACACCTCCTCGCCACCTGCTCCTCCTTCGCCTCCCCCTACACCTCTTTGTCCTCTTCCCCCCCTCCTACCTACCTCTACCTTTGCCTCACCTACTCTCCACCTTGACCTCCTCCTCCTCCCTTGTCTCCTCCCTTTGTCCCCCACCTCCACCTCCACCTCTCTCCTACCTCGTCCTCCTTCATCCCTCACTCCTTATCCTTCTCCCCCTCCCCCTCCTCCCTGGCCTCCTCTCCCCCCCACTGCCTTCCTCCCCCTCTTCATATTCTCATCCCCTCTCTCTCTCCCCCTCCTCCTCCCCTTCCTTTCGCCTCTTCCACTTCCTTCCCTTTCCCCTACCTCCACCTTTGTCTTCTCCCCTCATCCTTCCCTTCCCTCCCCTGTTGCCTCCTGCTCCTCCCCCCCACCTCACTTTCTTCCCCCTCCCCCTACTCCCCCATCGCCTCCTCATCCTCCTCCCCCATTTCCTCCTCCTCCTCCTCCAACATCCCCATCGCCTCATTATCCTCCTCCTCCTCCACCTCCTTCACCTCCACCTCTTCCCCCTCCTCTCCCACTGCCTCCCCCTCCTCCTCCTCCCTTCGCCTCTTCTCCTTGTCTCTTCCACCTCCTCCTCCTTACCCTGCTCCTCCTCTGTATCCACCTCCCTTAACCCTCCCCCTCCTCCTCCTACCTCACAACTCTCTTCTCTTCCTCCCCCCTCCTCATCTCCTCTGCCTCCATGTTCCCCCTCCCTCTACCTCTCCCTCCTCCACCTCCCGCCTTTGCCCCTCCCTCTCCCAACCTCCACCTATGCCCTCTGCCCCCTACTTCTTTCCCTCCTTCCCCTCTACTCCTCACCCCTCCTCTCCTTTCTCCTCTTCCTGTAGCATTTTCCTCCCTCGCCTCTTCGACAAACTCTCCCACCGCTTCCCACCCCTCCTCCGCCTCCTCCTCATCCACCTCCTCCTCTTCCCCTCCCTGCCTCTCCGTCTTCCTATGGCTCTTCTCACCCGCTCTCACCCGCCTCCTCCTCCTCCTCCCCCTCCCCAACCTCCTCTGCTTCCTCCTCAACCTCTCTCTATTTCCTCCTCCTCCTCTTCCGCCCAGCTGACTCTACCTCTTCCCCTGCTTGCTCATCCCTCCCTTCCCCAGCACCCACCAACTTCCCCAACCTCCCGCTCCCCAAACTTCCCCTCCTCCTCTCCACCTCGCTGCCTCCTCCCCCTATTCATCTTCACTATCCCGTCCCTTTACCTCTTCTCCCTCGTCCCCCCTCACCCCCCTTCGCCTCTACCTCTCCCTCATCCTCCTTCTGCTCCCTCCCTAGATGCCTCTCGCTCCTTCCCTTCCCCCTCACCCTCTTCACCCTCCACATCCTCCCCTCTCAACTTCTCCTCCTCCTCCTCCACCTATTCCCCCTCCTATCCTACCTACCCCTCCTCCTCCTCTCGTCGCCTCCTCTGCCACCCTATCCTCTACCTCTTTCCCTTCCTTCTCCTTTGAATTTGCGTCCCCCCCCCCTCCTCCTCCTCCTCCACAACCCGGTCCTCGTTCCTCCACCTCCCGCCTTTGCCTCCTCCTTACTCTCTCCCATCCCTCCACCTCCACCTCTCCTCCTTCCTCAACCCCCTCCCTTACACTCTCCTCGATCTCCACCTCCTCTACTTCCTCATCTCCCCCTTTACCTCTTCCCCATTCCCTCCCACCACATCCCCCTTCTCCTCCTCCACCTCATCCACCGCCTCCTCCTCCTCTTTTCCCCCGCCTCCCATGCCGCCCTTGCCCTCACCCCACTTGTGTGTCTCCTCACACGCCCTTCCTCCTCCTCCTCCTCCTCCCCCTCCCCAACCTCCTTTGCTTCCTTCTCAACCTCTACCTTTTCCCTCCTCCTCCTTATTCTCCTAACAAAAACATAAAAGATAAAAAATATAATATTTTACAAATTTTCAGATTTCCTACACCACCTCATACAATATTTACAAATTCTCATATTTATTTACAATGATAATTCACATATCAATACATAAATGTTAATCCAACAAACAACCTACACACAAAAAAATGCAATATAAATAATTAATTATGCCAACAACAATTTAAATAATCAAATTTATATAAATAATATCAAAAGTTTTTGAGTGATCACTAAGAAAACCCAATGCTTATTAGTAATTCCCAAAACTATCTAAAATCAATATAGAAACTATATAAAATATGTGAAAGATAAAATAAACCAAAAGCACAATTACCATAGACCTAAATTCTGTAAATCCCAAATATAATTAACATACAACCACAAAACTTTGGAAAACCTCCACTGGTCATAGAGGTAAGTAGGATGGAACAATACCAACCATCTTCTATATTTAATAATACTATTATAATTTTTCATATATTATGGTTTCATGCGGTCTCAAATGTAATTGCAAATAGCTTTGGAGCAAATCATGTTAGGGTGGCTGCAACACAAATTACAAAAACAACAGTATTGTATGCTAGTTGGTCATTGTCTTCAATACCTTCGCTGTTAAGATGTGTTTTTAATATAATAGTGCATCAAGACAATACACTTGTAGCACTCTGTTTCAACTAATTGATCACCATTATACGAGACGAGAACATAACAGTGTTTTGAAATTGTAAACATTCAGATTTTGTTGTTATTTGTGTTTATATGTTAGAAGAAAATTTAATTTCCTAGCTATGGGTGAGGACTAAGTGTGATTGGATATGAGAAGAGAAGAATATTAATAAGAAATTTCTCAGAATTTCAAATGTGTGAAAAACGTATACATAAACATAAACAAGACTTCCAAACAAGTGGTCATCATTTCAAATGTGCTAAAAAAAATTATCCATAGTTGCAAAAAGAATTATGCATAAACACTATCCATCAAAAAAAGGAATTAGGGGGAGAAGATGCTCTCCCAGGGTAGAGAATCGTGCTTCATCTTCTTGTGGATGAGACATTAAAGGTCCTTCTCACATATCTAATCGCCTACAATGAGATTTATGTATATTTACAGGGCCACGCTGTACAACAAGATTTAACCTTGAGTATTATGGACAAATTTAGTCAAAGTTAAGTGAGTTTATTTGTACAAAAGGATTTATACACTCACACTCTAGACAAGATTTGATATGTCTGGTTTAATATATTACAACACTAATTTAAAATGGAGCTTAATAATATTTCATATCTTGTAATTAGCTTTTAAATTTATAAAACTAGTTTTAATAAACAAGCACTTTTAACTTTATAAAACTAATTATAATTAAGTTGCATGGAAGAGGAGATTTAAATTAGGAATAAAGGTAAGCTTTATCTTTCAAAAAATGCAGGAGAGCTAAATTGATGGAAAATTTGTGTCGCAAGTCAATCAACTAATTAAATAGACGGGTTAAATTGATGGAAATAAAAACAACTTTTAATTTCACAAAATTCCACAAGCAAAGATCAGCCTATTATGCATTATGGATTGAGTAAACTAGTATGAAACCAATAAAAAATTAATTGAACATGGATAAAGAACAATAAAAGATCAGGCGGTTATGGGTGATGTTATGCATGATGGATAGATTAAACTAGCATGAAACCAATAGAGAGTTAATTCAACATGGATAGAGAACAATAAAAAATTTAATTAGATAAAGATACGATAATCACTTAAACAATTGATTAAATAAAGACATATTGGTGAAGTTTTTGGGAAGTAGTTCAATTATTAAAAGTGATTTTGGACACTATTATTCATAAATTATTAAATTTAGTAGACATGGAAGATTCATGGTAATTCAAAGAACTATTTTTGGGAAACTCTTGAATCATAATGAAAGGTATTACATACTTGTAGCTCAAAGTTGTTGTGAAGGATGTTGACAGGTTTACATCATATTGAAGTCTAGTCTCTCCTCTCTTTCATTGAGCTCATCCAAGGAATCAACGTTACCATTCTGTGCAACATATGTTGACATGAACACCTAACACAGTTAAACTCCAACATTTGCAATCAAATTGGTAAAAAAGAATCATAACATGGTAAAGCTTAAAATCATACTATATAAATGTAATTAGATAACACCCATGCATACATTTATTTATCTCCATGAACTCAAAAGTGGTAAATTCTCACATAGACCATGCTAACTGAGAGAGACTCAAACCACAAACTTACTGGCTCACTCAGACTCAAACCAACCACATCCAAGTACACAAGTGCCAATCTGAACATAGATAGAAGATGACCAAAACGCAGCAAAATAATAAGAATGGAGATATATATATATTTATATAGCTATTTCTCCACTTTCTTGGATGGTTATATGTACTTCCGAGGCACTTTAAATATTTCATGGACTCCCAATTTTCATGATTTCCCTAATATATCACACCGTGATGAGAGCGTGATAATTTTTTTATATGTATTTCCCAGGCCCATTAAAGATTTCATCGACTCCCAATTTTCATAATTTCCCTTATATATCACACCATTATGAGAGCGTGATAATTTTTTTTTTAATATAACAAATTTCAGCATCGTCGTTCTGTTCTACATGCGCCCATACACACCGGAGACCGGAGACGATAGTGTAGTACGTTGTTTTTGTCAGATAATATAACGAATGCCAACAGTCCCGGGCATTGTAAAACTGGAATATGCCGCTTTCTTGTCAGATTTTATAACAAATTACACGCGCCCACTACTGGGCATAAAGTCTTTTGAAATTCGTTTGAAAGGTTCAATGAACACTAATCATAAATTATAACAAACTTGACCTATAACTAACGTGAACGCACATATGCCGGTTTCTTGTGAGAGTTTATAACAAACTACACGCATATGCCGGTTTTTTTGTGAGAGTTTATAACAAACTACACGCGCCCACTACTTCGCATAAATTTGTTTGAAGATTCGATGAATACTAATTGGCATAAATTCGTTTGAATGTTTGATGAACTCCAAGCACCCACTACTATCATTACGTGTCTCACACACACCAACTAATTACGCATCTGCATTTAATCCTTTGACCTGCTATAATATAATGGAGAAAAAATGTGCTATCACAAATCTTTCGAAATACTTGTAATGCTTCTCGTGTGATATAAATCCTTTGACTTGTTACAACTATTCATGCGCACATTAAATTCTGGCGTGACATTCGTCCTTATTAAGTGACAACCTTACCAATGAGAGATCGACCAGTACGGTTGCTTAATATTTCAATTTTTTTGTTTTCTAATAGGGAGACGAGTCCGCAAGGCTTTCTAACGAGGTTAAGCAATAAAGACTATGAGTTTGATGGGTGGAAAGATAGTGTTTTCAATGACTTTTTATTATTTATGGGTTTTCTCATATCATGTTTACTTAATGTTTTTGTTGACACTATTTTTGAAATTCTTATAGAAGACACTCACTATACCAGACTTCTAAGGCCAATAGTAGATATTCAAATTTGGAAATTATTTCTTTACTTTTTATAATTGTATCACATGCTTGAAAGTTCAAAAAAGCAAAAAGACACATCCAGACTTCTAAGGCCAATAGTAGATATTCAAATTTGGAAATTATTTCTTTACTTTTTATAATTGTATCACATGCTTGAAAGTTCAAAAAAGCAAAAAGACACATCCAACGGTTAAATTTAGCAAATATTAATTACATTCTTCAAAGCTCAGAAAAACAAAAAGACAATAGCGATATTTAGAAAGAAGAAAATAATTTACATTCTTGATTATATATATGAGCTCTGAACCTAATCTACTTCTTCAAATTAATAAATATTAATTAGATTTTTGAAACACAAAAACTTAACACCTAAATTTATAAAGGATAATGCTAATTGCATTCTGGAATGCTTCAAAAATAAAAATAAAAAATATTTAAATTTAAAAAAGCCAAAATGGTTGTGGAAAAAAAAAACTGAAAAAAAGTGTTGGTAAAATTAGAAAACAAACTTGAATTGCTTTCATCAAAGTGCACAGAAAATGCACAAAGTTAACACATCAATTTAAAAAGTGAATCTGTATATAAGCGGCCGAAACCATGGACATTATCTGAAACATCATCTACACAACATCTCAATAAAGTCTCCAATAGTGAGAATGAATTCACATAATTATGAATAAGCAAGTAGAAATGAGCGTAATTATAATTACTACTTTTTGCTATATAGTAAAATTGTTAAGATAAAAATAAATATAATTTGTTTAATTGCAAAAATCCCTATTAAATTCATATGCATTAATAATATTATTCTTTAATAACTAAATAAAGTCATATAGATTAATATTCTTTTTAATAATAATCAAAAAATTAATTATTTTATTCAAATAGTTTAGATTAGAAAAAATTGAATGCACATTATAAAATAAATTATTTATCTCAGATGTATGGATAATCTTTTTTTTTACAATATTTTTAAGAGTTGCAAAACCCTAGACCTTTGGAAAACCCTAGATACTAAATCTTTGAGTACGGTCCATTAGTTGTGTGATTACAACAACGAGGGAAATAATATGGAAGTACCCACTCCATTTTCCAATAATATTTTGATTTTAAAATACATATATTAAAATATTTATCTTTGAAATCACTAATTATAATAACTTTTTCATTATATATTCCTATTCATTGCACTATGAATTAACTCCAATAATTATTTCTCTTAACTTTCACCACTATGACCACTATAAGATCTAATGCAATATGTGTCCCTTAAACAAAAGCCATTATGAATGCCAAAAAATTGAGAAGTCACATAACCCATATAACCCCTAATTTAGGGTGATCACTAGTACTCTTAGAGAATTACAAAGTCTTCCACAATGCTACCTCTAACCACTATTACCATTAAAAAAGTGACATTGATTACTTTATAATCCTTAATATACTAACTCTAAAGTTAGGTAAACTATAGTGCACTATGATCTTTAACACATTGAATTCTTGAAACTATGCCCCCTAGTACTGTGTCACCATAAAGACATTGTAACTCCTAAAATTCATAGTACACAACAAATTTAATACTTAGCATATTAACTATAACTTATATATACCTAAAGTGGCTAAATATAGTGAAGATAAAGGTGAATCAAGTGTAGCTCATTCAAATTAAATTCCATGAAAAGGGAATATAAAAAATGTTGTATTATGCACATGATATTTTGACTATTGACATTGACCAAAAGAGCATTTTATGGGATTCAATATATGGTAATGATATTGATGAGTACTCATAATTATCCCATTATATGATAAGATAATGGCCTATATTTGTTAGGGCACTGCAGGCCTTAATATTTGTGTGTCAAGCCCATTTCTATTATGCTTACGCTTCCCAACATTAATTTTATGTATCTTAGATTTTATAAAAAAATATGATTTTTTCCACATTATCCCTCGATGCACTAAAATTAACAAAGTATAGATATGATTTTCTAATTTTTATTATGCGTATTGCAATTTTGATTGGATTCTACAAAAATACCAAAATCGATGTCTTCCAAAAGGTACACATTATGATTATCATTATTTTTGACCTATTTCTGAGAAGAAATTTGAATGGTCGTGGGAGGTGGTATGGCTAAGGTCCAATTGTTGTTTCACTGTATCTAGAATGACCTCCGAGATTCACTAAAGTAACTATGTTGAGGATTTTTCTTATATTATTTTTTAGCATTCAATTTTTAAATGTATGTCTTGATTTTCAATTGTAGAAAGTATTTTTGTCTTACATAAAGAGAGAATTAGAGAAGTGGAAGATATCAACTAAGAACAATAGCCCGAAAGAGAAATTACCTCATTCAAAAGAGAATAAATCAAGAAAGAGATGATAGAAGCATTGTTATTATTATTATGATGAGGAGCTAATGGAGACATATATTGATATCCCTACTATCATAAAAATGCTAAGGCTTACTTCTCTAGAATCCTTCTCTAAATTTGGAGTAAACATATTTTGATACATAATTCGTTAGAATTTATTAAATGATAGAAGTGATTGTAGGAAGTATAATCATTACTTGACGCAACAACATCCAAAGAAATTATTCGATTAAATTGCAACACGCTAGACATAGAAGTTATAGGTACTTTAGTTTTCCTAGCTCAAACAACATGGCTCCAGTGAGAAAATTGTAGGTTAAGTTAAGTTATAAAAGGTTAAGAATATTTCTTAAAAATATGGAATTGCGGCATTAAGAAAATTGGAGAAAATATTTAAGACTTGCAACTCTAGCAGTCGGTTGAATGTGGCATGGACCGAACCGTTGAATTTATTTATGGAGTTATCTAGATGCTTATGTCTTGAAAGCTCAGAGACAATGTCTAAGAGCAGGAGTCATCCATGGATATGGTTGTGTGATAAACCCAAATCCTAGAGGCTAACTCTTCTTCTCAAGTCCACAGAACTACTACTTAAATCATTGATGTAATTTCAAATCTATGTGTTTGTTTTTAATTGGAGCGAGGTAGGCCATGATGACACTCTACTATTTGTTGGGATGAACAGTGTCTTCCCAACCCAGATTGATTGCGATAAATGTTTGGTGTAGTGATTGTCCAACCCCTCATAGAGATGTGTTAAGTTATTGCTTCCAAATTTTCATTAAGCAGAAGCCAAAAATATTATTTTTAAATTTCCATTAACAATTTTGTGTGATACATTATGATTTCCACAAGAAAACATCCAACCGAACGTGTAAGAGTTCACTTGAGTTAAAATCTTCACTTCTTGGAGATAAGTATTCAATGTATTAATTTGAAACACATCTAAAATAGTTAGTCATATAATATTAGTACAAAACTAATACTAATATAAAATATCTCATCAAATATTTATCTAATTTAATTTATAATTTAATATTATTGTATTTGTCTCCAAATATTAAGGAAGCAGCAGCCAAAAATATTGTTTTCATATTTTGATTGACAGTTATGTATTATATATCTGCACTATTATGAGTTCTAGGTAGAAAGGTTCAAACTTATATTAGTTAGGAATTGTGTTAGTTAGAAAACAAATTCAAGTAATTTGTGCATAGTTATCCTTCATAAACTTTTCATGAAATACAATACAAATATTTTGCTTACAACATTGAGTAGAAAGCTTCAAGTGATAGAGCTAAGTATTTAATGTGCTCACGTAAGATATCATTAACATTTGAATTAGTTATCCATATAAATTTAGTGATAAAGATTATTGAGCAATGTAACAA
>APFE030756911.1:8762-43892 GCA_000404065.3 Pinus taeda
ACTGAATTACTTTTAAAGCGACTGTACTCAACAAAATTCTTTTTCAAAACGAAGTGAAAGCAAGAGAGACACTTTGCGGTTTTGAAATGGAAATTGCTTTTCGACACTCTAAAACTAGTAATTCAAATCTTATGCAACAACAACTGTATAATCAACTACCTAAAACAATGGAATTGCTTCCTAAAACTAAAAACGACAGCGATGACACTTTCAGATCTAGAGATGACAGTTCGACTATGCTACTTTTTGCAAAAGAGAACTAAAACGATGCACAATACATAAAAAACATTTATAGTTCTTTGCACTAAGGAGGCAGAATAATGCAAGAGAAGGGGGTATTCACAGAACTACACTGATTATAGACAGCAAAAACTCATCAATAATACTGAAAACAGTGAGAAAAATCCATAGTCGGAGGTCAAAATCAATCCTCCCTGACCATCGCACCTGTTACACAGTGAACTCAGTATGCAGCGCACCTACTCCATTCGGGAAGTGCGATGCATATAGGCTGCCTTGAAGGTAGGGTGATATGGTTACAGTGCGAGACTTTGAACAAGATTTCACTCACAATTTGCAATTTAGTTCAGGTGTCTAAGCTAAATAAGTACAGATCAATGTATGTAAAAACACAGGGGTGATCTAAGAGGTTACTAGAGCCACCACTTAGGGCAATTAGATTGCTTGCAGATCTATTGTTTAATTCATAAAAAAAACCCAGAGATAGACTAAAGCAGCATTGATCTACTTTGCATTTTTATAACAAATGTAGTTCGAAGGCTAGCTGGCTTGACTTCAGGCTCCGTTTGTAAGTTTATAAAAGAAACAAGGATAGATAGGCTAACAAATAATCTAGTCGCTCCCCAGCGGAGTCCTCATTTTGTTACCGGGAATAGTGTCCACTCGGATGCTGCTATTCCCACTAAGATGGGTGGCTATCTTAGAAACAAACAAGTAAATTCTACTTTCATTTCCTTTTATGAAAATAGACAAGAGGAGAACCAAGAAGACCAACCTTAGTCTTGCGCTCGATTTCCTCTCCTTCTTGATAGAGCTTCACCGCTTCTTGTTCGTTTGCCCAGCTTCAAAAGAACCTGTGGAATCACAACAACGTACTACTATCGAAGAAACAAAGATCTATATTCATAAATAACACAGGACCATATGTGTGTTAACCATATAAATGCATATATAAACAAGTACACAAGAATATGGAAGGAAACTAGAATATCTTTATTAAGATGAAAAGTAGCAAGAGGATTACAACCATATGTTCTGACCCAGCATCTTCCTCTAGCTAAGAAGCCCTTCTTCACCTCAAGCAAAGCTTAGATCACCTAAAACTATGAATGTCACTAGAAAACCAACAACACTTCTCTATAAGATACAAAATTCCAGCCTCTGGATCTCTGTGATGAGGGATCCATATATAGATGATTACAGAGAGGTGAGTCGTATTCTGGGATCTTGATTAGTGTCCTCTCTCTGATAGTTCCTACTTCCACTTGGAGAATGATGATCCCTTATTCATCCCTGGTCGAAAATAGAGAGGCAAGTGTCAGAGGGGAAGCTTCTGGAAGATTCCATGATCTTCCACCTCGCATTTTTGTCCCTGCCATTTGTCCATTCCCAACCATCGCACCCTACAAAGGAGCAATTTAGTATGCATTGCACCTTGTACACTGGGAAGGTGATATGCATCGCACCCTCTGCACTGAGCTTTCAGTATGGTCCAGTTTTGACCATTTATGAGCAGTTTGCAGTGGAGAACTTCTGGGAGATGATGTAATCAGTTGCCCTTGTTCCTTTAGGCAGTGAAGCAACACTTTTAGGGACTTAAGAGCCCTCAGTTTATGGACATTTACGATTGGGGTTTAAGTGCCCAAAAATGTCTATAACATTATGCCTTCAAGGGGTTAATCAGGAAGTTTATTGAAATTTACCAAGATGATCTTACTGTTTTTCTATAGATGTTATCAGTCATATAAATCATCTTAGGCAGGTTTTCGATAGATATAGAGAATACAGGATTTCTTTGAATCCAACTAAGTCTGTTTTTAGAGTAACTCAAGGGAAATTACTTGGCCATATCATTTCTAAGGATGGAATCAAGAATTATCCTAAAACAATTGAAGCAATCCAAAAGATTCTTCTTCTTCATAATCTTAAATCCCTTCAGTCCTTCCTTAGAAAGGAAAATTTTCTTAGAAGGTTTATTCCAAATTACACAGAAGTAGCTAAGCCTATTCAAAGTCTTCTAAATAAAGATTTAAAATTTGTTTGGCAAGAAGATGGCAAAAAGGCTTTTCAGGAAATCAAATGCGCTATTGCAAGAGCCCCTATCTTAGTTAGTCCCGACTATTCCAAGGATTTCATGATTTTTTGTTTCACTTCTGAAGATACCATTTCTGGTGTCCTATTACAAAAGAATAAAGATGGTCACAAGCAGCCTATTTCTTTCATGAGTAGAGCGCTTCAAAATTCCAAATTAAAGTACAATACCAAGGAAAAGAAGGCCTATGCCCTGGTCAAGTCTCTTAAGCATTTCAAAACTTATGTCGGTTATTCTAAAATCATTGCTTTCATCCCACATTCTGTTGTTAAAGATATATTAACTCAAACTGATTTCTGAGGGACTCGCACTAGGTGGGTTACTAAAATACAAGAATATTATTTGGAGATCTGACCCACCAAGCTAGTCAAAGGCCAAGGCTTGGCTCAAATGTTGACCGAAGGTAATGAAAAGACTCTTGGTTTGTTTTTTCTTAGTGATCTATCTTCGCCGGAGTTCAAAAGATTAGGAGATCATGAGTGGTACAAGGACATTATTTATTACTTGATGAATCTTACATGTCCTAACTATTTAGTTGCTCATAAGAGAAGGGCTCTTAGACTAAAAGTGACTAAGTATTTCCCTCTGAAGGATGGCCTTGGATGGAGAAATCCTGAGGGCATAGTACTTAGGTGTGTTGATGAAATTGAGTCCAAGAAATTAATCTTTGAGCTTCATTCAGGATTTTGTGGTGATCGCTATGCTGCTAGAACTTCCACCCACAAAATTCTGAGGGCTGGTTATTATTGGCCTTCAATTTTTCCTGATGTGCATAAGTTTGTTAGAACTTGTCAAGCATGTCAGTTTTTCACTGGGAAATAGAAGCTTGATTCCCTGCCCCTACAACCTGTCATTGTAGAGGCACCTTTCCAGCATTAGGTTATGGACTTCATCGGGAAGTTCCATGAAAATTATATCAATGGCTACTCATAGATTTTGACAGCTATTGATTATTTCACTAAATGGGTTGAAGCCATTCCTGCTAAGAATGTCACTGAAAAAGTTATTATGGATTTCATTAAATATAATATCATTACTAGATTTCGTGTCCCTGCTAAGATCATTACTGATAATGCGAAGGCTTTTAGTTCTTCAGAATTTTCATCTTTCTGTTTCAAATATGGCACTATCTTTTCTCATTCATCAAATTACTATCCTCAGGGTAATGGTCTAGCTGAATCAAGTAACAGTCATCGTCGACCCGATCATGTTATGTTGTAAACCCAGTCTGCATGTGTAAATTGTAAATAATATTAGTAGATCTGAGTCATGTATGTAAACTGCCTAGGAAAACCTAATTTTCTAGTGATAATATACGTTGTGGAAGGTTTTTTGTCTGACCGATCCATGATCAGTAGAGTTTTCCTTCAGCCTAACTCCAAAGATGGAATGAATTTTGTCATTAGAAACTTAGGGGAATCCTAGTGTGCTTCGAGTCTATGTAAAAGTAATTTCGAAATAATTCAAACTATTTGGTTAGGTTATTACAAATTGCTTCATCTGCTAGATTATATTTGTGTTGCAGAACTAGGTGGTCTATGAGGGTCTATGTCAAATGGGTTTTCCCCCTTAAGATGTAAAATTGTAAAAGTCATGATGTAAAGTGTCTTGAGGGTTAGAAAATATTTTATCCCCTCATAGGTCCCTAGGTCCTAGGTATTTTTCCAAAGGCTAAGTTCGAGGATCCAATAAAAATATATAAAACATATAAATAATAATAATAAAATTTAAAATTTTTAAAAATTTTAAATATAAAAAATTAAAATAAAAAAAAGTAAAAAATTAAAAAATTAATAAAACAATAAAAAGTCAAAGTTTTGAGAAAATAAATGCAAATTTTTAATTTTTTAATTAAAATGCATTTAAAATTTCGACGGATGAGATTAAAAGGGAATTTGATCCTCATCGACAGTGGAGATTAGTTTGACATGGATCACTCGAACTAGCCGCTGGGAATTTTTCCTTTAAATAGGGTGTTAGAGGTCATTTGAGATATGGCACTGTGAGTCTTGTGCTGAAGAAAGCTCTCTTGTAATATTTTTCTTTGGCAATAAAGAAAGACTTTGGGGTTGAAATCTTGTTGGTGTTACTCTTCTAAAATGCTATAAGATGTTTCATTTCTTTGCATAAATTTGTTTTCAGCCATCAGTAATAGCTTGATGAAGAGTGATGTTGAACACAGGTATTTTGTTCACTCACTAGGGTTTGAATGGTAATAGAATTTCTAAAAATAAATGCAGGTATCTCCATTGGATTTGGATTTTAGTATTTTTTTCCCTCTTTATTGATAGTTGAAGTGAGTTGTGGAGGAAAATCTAGATTGTAAAGATTAATGGGCATTTGGGGAATTTCTTGGCTGAACCAGCCAACTCTTGAAAAGCATTTTCTTTAAGAGCCCACCCAGTTTTGATCCTGGGTTTATCATTTAAATTTATCTTTTGAATGCATGAGAGGTTTTCTAAAGTATCTCATAGTAAATCTAAAATTCTGAAAATATTTATGTGGATTATTGACAAATCTGGTTGTTTAGAGTCGTAAATCTGTAAATATTCTAATTGATCTATAGGGTTTTAGTTTTACTTTTTGCATATATTATTTCTGCGTGTTTTTTTTTTTTTTTTGTTACAGGTCTTAGAGCTGAGGATATAATCCTGTCCTGAAGCCGAATCTAGGCCTTGGAGGGTAAGATCTAGCCTCACAACTAGTTTTTACAACGGCACTATTTTGCTATCCAAGGGTTTCAACTTCAATCACTGTTAGATCTGGAAATTTATTGCAGGGTTTTCATCAGAAGCAAAAGGAGTTAAAATTTTTAAGTTTTCAGAAGGAGTTCAACGTTGCCCAAGCCATACCACACTTCTGCATGAATCCATTTTCTTTGTTTACGCTGCCAGCACATCTGCAAACCCTTCTCATGCTGCTACTTTTCCACTGCCCATTATGCCCCCCACTCTTCTAGATCCTCACATGCTATTCATTCCAGATCCACGCTCCATATCCCTGCACATAAGTCTCTCATCCTTGTCACCCAACACTCCAACCTTATTTATTAGCTCATCTCACCCAGCAAAAAATTCTCCTTCTTTTCTTCACACAACACTAGTTTGTCATCCCCTCTATCATGTGATTTCTTTTCTTTTCTTCCATCCCTTAAGTTCTGTGCAACTTTCATTCCATTTCTCCTCCACGCAGCTGCTTACTATTTCATCCATGCCTTTTCCTTCTACGCATTACATAGCTACCTTTATCCTGCGTGAAGCCCTCTACTATCCATTGCAATCTATCAAACACAACTCCTCCCTTGGCATTCCATCCACCTATAGCAACCATTTTTCCCTATGTATCTCCTCTGTGCCTCATGCCAACCTTTCTCTGAACCTGTGCAGCAAACAAAAATCGATTGATATGTTATACGGCTAAGCCTGTTTTGATTTTTGTTTATGCATACAGTGGCTTAGTTCTGGGATAGGTTGGATTTTATTTAATTTATATTTAGAGCTAAGTTTTGTTTAGTTAGAATTTAGATTTGATTTTACCTTTTTTTACTGTAGTTTAGAATTTAAGTTAAAGAAAAAAAATAAAATTTTGGGTTTCCTTTTCAGTTTATATATATTCATGTGTTAGGCCCATTTAGTTAGGTTTCAAATTTATATTAGAGTTAAGTTTTACTTTTGGTTTAGCTTTTATTTTATTTTAGTTTAATCTTTATTTTTAATTTAGTTTAGTTTTTTTTAAGTTTGATTTAAAAATAATATCAAAAAATCATTAAATTTTAAAAATCAAAACAGGCATAATTTGTTTCTGTTTAGTTTTAGAATTAAATTTTATATTTATATTAGTTTATATTTGATTTTTAAGTTAGGTTTTAGTTTTAGTTCATTTATTTCATTTTAGCTTAGTTTAGCGTTAATAATTTGGGTTTCATTTACTTTAATTTTTTCTTAGTTTAGTTTTGCTTTATGATAAAAATACAAAGATATATATATAATTTAAAAAAAATAAAAATAACAATAAAAAATAAAAATAAAAATGAAATATTTTCTTAGATTTAGTCTTGGCTCAAGAATTTGTCATATTTACAATTTTGGTGTATCTTTTCCGCTAAGGCTAAAATTTTGATGTGGGACTAATATTTATCATTTTTATGTGGTTAAACATGCTTAAATGTTCATTTGAAAATTAGCTATATGAAAGTGGTAATTGATTAGCATTTAAAATTGTCTAGTTATTTAAAGCATTTAATCTTTTGAATTTTAATTGCTATATAATTATTAAAGCATTGTGAATTTATTTAATATCTTACATTGCTTGGATTATTTGATGATAAATGATTGTTTTACAAGGTTCATATTTATGCAATATTTAATAAATAATCATTAACTCCATAAGGCACTGGTTCATTAATTTCTAAAGTTAATCAGGTACTCAATTGTCTTGCTGTGTCTCCCAACCCAACTGGTCCACAGTTGATCTTCCTTTATCCCATAGGGTCTACCCTGCTTAGCCTCAGAAGATGGCGTAAATAGAGAGATCAGGGATTAGGGTGATAACCCTCAATCTAAGCATTGTCACACTGCCCAAACAATCTGTGTGACAACAGGGCCAAAACAGAAGTAGTTGCATGCATAATATTAAATAAGGTAACCCTAGTTTGAGGGTCAAAGAGACCTAAAGTTCATGTTAAGATTCAATCAAAGGAATTCCCAGAATCTATGGATCCATATGAGCTAGGCCAAGGTGCTTATAGAGGCAAGAGTTGTTGTTTTTTCTATCGGTGGATAAGGTTTATTCTAAAGCAATTAGAATAAAATTATAATTCCCTAGTTAAGGAAACTTCATCTAATGTTTAGTCCATACAATATGCCCTTAAGATTGTCACAAATCTACTTAGCAGAATAGCAGTTCTGACCCTTAGAGTGAGGTTTACCTTTGGAATATAGACTGCATATGTGGAAGATGGTTTGTAGAAGTATTTGTGGTGATAATAGATCCAAAGGATGGTGGAACCTAAGAAGAAGATTAAGAAAAATAAGTGTGCTATATGAAGAATGGATTGACATGAAGAGGAGTGATTTTGGTGGACTTTCCATAGAGTTTTTGACAAAGATCTGTAGAATCCTATGAGAAATTATTCATTGGATTGTTAGTGGTTTATTTGTGACACTAGTTTAGTCATCTACAAATTTTTATAAGGATGATAAGAGGAGTAGTTCAAATTTGTTCGTATATTGGACAACAAAGAAATTGGTACACAAGAACACCCTAACACTTGGCACACCTTGGTCACATGCTTCCCTGACACTATAACATGGCTTAGCACTACCTAGCATACCATGTCACTCCATCCTTATCACACCTAAAAATCATTGACATTCAATGTCACACACTCGTATTCATTCATTTCTATTCATTTTTACCTAGTGCTTCATTGATTTTCCCTAGCATTCACTAACACTCCTTAACATACATTGGCACACCTCGACACTTGGTACATCTTTGCATGCTTCAATAACACTCTAACAAGCCTTGGAATACCTAACATACCTTTTCACTCCTTCCTTAGCACACTTGGAACTCGTTAACACTCTCTATCACATATTTTCATTGATTCATTTCGATGCAATTGAAACTAGTGCTCCAGTGTGTTTCCCTAGCTGTATCTCACATGCATTGGTTCCACACCCTAGCACCTGGCACATCTTGGCATGTATTGGCATGCCTAACATGTTGTCTAACTATCGTAGATGTGTTAGCACTTCTTTTCATTCCCTGGCACACCTTGGCACTCCCTAGTTATCATGCCCTTATAGATAGCCTTATCTTTTTTTAGATTTGGGAACCCAACCATGTCATTGAGAAAATAGTGTTGTGCCTAGCCCAAAGTCTCCCTTTATTTGAAAATAATTGTTCCCAACCCCTTACTTCAATCATAGGCTTGTCTCCTACAAGTCCTACTTTTCCCCAACCTCTTTGAAACAAATTTCATTTTCATTTTCCTTTTCCCCTTTTTAATATTTTTTTGTGATTTTTGTTGTGCATTAAGAAGGTGAGATTTTCAACCTGCTACATTTGAGATTTTTAGTTCTCAAGCTAATCCTCCTTTCAATAAAAAATATTCCATTAGTCTAACCTTAGGCTTGAGAGTGCTAGGGAAATTGGAATTTTTAGGCTTATTCACTACAATTTTAACCTCTTTAGGGAGGCTTGACAGTTCAAGGTCAAAGGGGGGGGGGGGCGATAATATTAGGAATAGAAGGAGAAAGGAAAAGAGAGGGAAGATGGAGAGGAGAATGAAAATAATAAGGAAATCCATCAAAGTAAAATAATTCATATTAAGAGATAAAACCAAAGAATGATATGAAGGGGAATTAATCTTAGCAGAAGGTGTAATGTTTACTTGAACTTCTAGCTAAAGCTTAAGGATAGGTTCCAACCTAACATGAGCTTCTTGATTATTTGAAAATGTAGGTATTGGTTCAAAATTTATTCTAACTTTCTTCCTAATTCTCTTTTTCCCTCAAAATGGGAGCCTTCGACTCAAACCATTGGGTCTCAACATGTCCAACTTTGTAATGATTGAAACAATGAAATGAGATTTTCCAATAATTAATCTTATGGGTTTAGAATTTTTCCTTGTAAACCAATTCAATGGCCTTGAATAAACACTCTTTGATATATACTTTGACTATAATCTAGACCCAATGCCTATTAATCGAAACATAACAATTAGGGTCCACACAAATAAATCTAGTAAGATTCTTGCCAATAGTTTGAAGGGCCTCCTCTCTCTAAAAGACAAGGGGAAGGCTTGACAATATAGCCTAAAGTTTTTGCACTAAGATATGTCTGCGAGCAAGACCAAAATCCACCAACCATATTTCCAGGACTAGGCTCAATGGTCCCCAATCCCATTCTATCTCCTTGATCTTATTATAGTGCACACTCATCCAAAATTCAAAGCCTATTGAACCATGAACAAATCCATGGAAAATAAAAATATAACCCAGGGTTGGCATCCAATTCTCCAAAATCCATGCCGCGAGAGATGTCTTTTGTGTTGTCTTACAACAAAAGCTTCCTACCAAAGTAGTTTCTAACGAGTTTGGTATATCCTCAAACTTTATATCCTTCCTAATAACCATTGAAAACTTATCTTGTTTCACTCTAACATAGAGCTTCGGCTTAGACAAATATTTAGAACCATGGGGGACCAAAAGAGGCTTAATAATCATAAATGAAAGGGAGTTTGGCTGAGACTTAGGGATACCTACTACCTCAACGCTAGAATGAGAGTTTAGCTCTTTTGCACTACTATTTTTGCTCAAAATGAAAACAACCTTAGACAACTCATGCTCAAATTAAATATCTACCTTGGAACACCATCCATGTTGGAAACACCTCATGATTTGGTTGGAGATGATTAGTTAAGACAATGAAGTTTCACCTATAAATTCATACTAGGGTTTGAATGCCTCCTGTGGACATGATTGGGCTCATAATTAGCAATATCAAATTCCATTTGAAATTATGGTGGGACGTAATTAATTGTTGACTTGACCCACTATTTTACAACCAAGACAGTTAAAACCCTTGGGAAAAAGAAAGGGAGTCCACAAGATTTACTTGTTGTTGGAGAAACGTGCCTTCAACTCTAACCACTAGGTATGAACATGTCCAACTTTGTAACAATTGAAATAATGAAATGAGACTTTCCAATAATCAATGTTATGGGTCTATGCTTTTCCTTGTAAACCAATTCAATGGCCTTGAATAAAATCTCTTAGATATCTACTTTGACTAGAATCCAGGCCCAATGCCTATTAATTGAAACATATTAATTAGGGTCTAGAGAAATAAACTTCTTGCGAATGTTGTGAACGGCCTACTCTATCTAGAAGACAAGGGGAGAGATAAAAAATATAGCCCAAAGTTGTTGCACCGTGTTGTGCTATACAACAACACCCCCCCCCCCCCCCACAACATTTCAATTTTAATTTTAGTCTTAAAATGCTAATAAGAAATGGGTTCCCTTTAGAATATAGAAAGCAACAAACTTTTTAATAAAATAGATTTTCCATATTAGTCATATAAAAGTTTCTTTATGAGTATTTAGGACCTCTCATTGCAAATCCCAATTCTTTAGAACTCATGAACATCCAGTTGGAAAGGTGCGATGCAATCAGAGTCATAACAAAACCCTCATCGCGAAGTGTTTATCAAGGTAAGCCATTTATAAGAAATACAATGTGATATAACTATCACGTACCGCACATCATTAATCTCAAGGAATGACTTATAGCATTTCATTGAAACTTTGCAATGCGATAAGGCTATCGCAATCGCACATTGTCGATCCATAGGAAAGCATCCAAAACACTCCATTGAAAAATTGCAATGTGATATAAATATCACATATTAAACTCTCGATAAAAGCAAGTAATAAATACTATGAATACATGCGGTATAGGGATAAATCGATTATAAAGAAAAAGCGTGATTTTCCAAATTTTGAAACCCATTGTCTCCCCATGCCAGCTTAGCACTCATTGTAATCGCAATAATGCAAGGAAACCTTTCGAGCATGGCACTTTTAACTCATGATTTTCCATGCACGATTGTTACACAAATATTAAAATAATGCAATCGTTAATCACAAATCACAGAGTCGGGACATTTGTTCTAAAAAGAACCGTTACAAAACCTGTGATGCGACATATATTGCTTCAGCATTAAAGTTTCACATTATGAAGTTACGGTAAAAGCATTAAAGGGTAATTATGGTTAAGTCCTTTAAGGATTTCATTCGTGGGGGCTATGTCCAATATAATATCTTTTGCGTCTAATGCACATAACTTCTTATAGTCTGTAATTTGCATATTTTCTTCTCTCAAGCATTTTTCCTATTACACTCCTCTTTCTCATTTTGCAGTGTTGATATAGAATCACATAGTTGGTTAGGATGTCTAAGAAATATCGAAAGGCAAAGGCCCCAATTACAGTGGAAGAAGGACCAGCAAAATTGGTGTTAATTGTAGATACTACTTGTTAAGGCCTTGATAAAATCTCATGGGAAGGGATATATGATTTACTTGAAGCGGAAAATCCAACGAAGATAGAAAAAGCAACATCTAATGGAACTGATTAAACAGAAAGCACACTCAGTGATTTGGCCAGCTCCTTCCTCAATAGAATAGCAGCTCGAGCAAAAGTTTTACCATATAATGATCTAGTGAGATGGATAATCAAAAGTATTAATATAACAGATAGAGTTTTCTTCATAGCCGATGGAAGGATGTTCAGGAAATTCAAACCTGAAGATGTAAAGAGAATGTATCACTTGTGGGATTCCTGATGACAATACAACAAATCATTCCTGGAAGCTTTTGCTAAGGAGAATGAGATAGAGTCAGACCCTATCAAACAGTGGAGACATTTTCCCAACAAGCATAAACATGAATCTTCTGGTATGTACTCTGTGGACTCCTTAGCATCTCCATATTATTATGTTGCTGCTATGGTATGTAGGCTCTTTGGAAGCCCCAATTCTGCTAGATTTTCTATAGAAATGGTTCCATTAATAGAAGCAACAATTAGCTCCTTTATTATGGATTAGGCAACCATTCTATGGGATAAAATGGCCAGTCAAATACTAGATTATAGAAGGAACATATTTTTCACCACCTGAGTTGTGCCCCCATTCTATATGAGTGCTTACATAATGGACACAATTTATTTTAATTCCAACTTTCCCATCCTAGGTTGGAAATGGACTATTCTAGATCCAACCCCCATTCATATTTATCATAAGTATTTATGGAAGTTTGACTACAAGAACCATTTATACAGGATTTGCCATGGTTTTATTTTACCCGTCCATCAAGCCATCTTTAATAAACCTACTCCTTGGTTGTCTGAAGAGGCTAGCATTGATTTAACTTCAATCAGTAGTTGGTTCAGGGATGAGAAGTTCACTTATATTAGTGTTTTTGGAAGTATCACAGATCCTCATGTCCTTCCACTCTACATTCCAGATAATCTATTAGCTAGGGAAATAGCCTATCGGATAGTGGAAAAAGGGATGTCCATAAACCTTAAATATTCTAAGAAACAAGTGTGGCCTCCATTTCCCCTCCATCGTGGCACTTACACATTGCATGATTTTAAACATGCTAAGAAACAAGCAGAGAAAACAAAGGATCTGAGTCTAGCAGGTATTCCTAAAAGACAATGTCATCCAAACAAGGTCACTTTGAATTTCACCAGTGAGATGAAAGTTAGTAAATTTATACATGAGAAGGATGATTTTGATGACTTATTTGCTTCAGTAGAGTTATTCTCACAAGTAAGTCATCTGGAAAGATTCAAACTAGGAACCGAGAACATGGAAAAATTCATGGAATATAGGACACAGAGGTTACTGACAGTACCTCTGGATTTATTAAATACCACTCCTATTGATCAGCAAGCATAGCACGGTGGGGAACAGATTATTGAAGATATTTTCGAGGAAGGGGAAACAAGTGTAAAGAATAGTGAACCCCTTAGAATAGATGTTCATATTGACCCCATCTTGATTAAAGAATGGGAGAAATTTGATTAGCAGATCAAAATCCATAGCGACCCCCAAAACATTATCACATCAGCATCGTTCGCAACATAATGACCCAACATTCCTGGTAATGCAATTGAAAGAACACCCAGTAAAGAAATAGCTCAAAAACAGATTGAAATAATCCCTGAAAATCCTTCAGGAGAAATTACATTGAATAGTGAGGAAATACCACCCTTGGATGTATTTTATAGTCAAAAACACAGGGTTTTAGTCAAGTGACAAAGGAAAAAGAGGAAAATAGACCAGACATCATCCATAGCTCCTCAACCTGAATTTATGAATGTTTTATGCAATGATTCAAAGGTCAATCCTTCTGAGGATTTGACTAAGTTATCTCAATTTGCAGGGGCATACACAGCTGCTACAATTGATAAAACAACTGAACTTAACCAATTGTTCAAAGAAAAAAATCAAAGGATTAATCAGCTTGAAGAACAAGCAACAATAGAACAACAGAAGATTAATCAGCTTGAGTAACAGTTGGCAGAAGAAAAAAAAAGAACAAGCAGCTTGAGGAACAATTAAACCTGGAGAAATAGAAGATTGACCAACATGCCATCCAAACACAACAACAATTATCTCAAAATCTCGAACAGCTTCAATTGACACTTCAACAAGAAATTAAAGCTAAAGAAGAGCAAATCACATAGCTACAACTCTATATAGAACAGTTCAGAGATTATCCCAAGGTTGAGAATTTAAAAAGGAAGCCCTAGAGGCAAATAAAGCCTTATCTCAACAGTTGAATCTTATTTTGCATAAAATATCTCTTATCGACCCATTATGCATCACAACTACATAACTAATCAATCAAGTAGTTAATACTATATTAGAATTTGAGGATGTAGATGATAAGGTCACAAATTACTTCTCCTGCCAAAGTACAGAGGAAGGAAGAGCTGCTAAACTACCAAGAATTCAAGAGTCCCATAAAGAAATATTGTTTTTGGAATAGGTCTATAATGGATAAAGTGATTGAGCTCGTAAATGATGGTTTATATGGAGCCAAATTACTTTCCGATTGTTCCCCAGGTATTCTTCCAAAGGAAAAAGTGTTAGAAAATCAATGGAAGCAAGATTTGGCCACGAAAGAAGAACAACTCAACAAAATACAAAGCCTTAACTGGGATGTGTATTGGTACTTTTTGGTCAAGCGGCATAGCCAACAAATGACCATCAAATTCCTTGCCGATGTTGTTGATCACATGATGCCTGAGCTTTCAGATGCCACATACACGAGACAACTACACTCTAGGATGAGTCATCCTCCAGAAATTCCAAACATGCTCTCAATTTGTTAGTTGCAGATACAAGAGAAGAAATAGATGCGATGAATCTTTTAAGGGAATTACAATACTATTTTTGCAATTCAAATCCTAGATTTTAACGTAGATAGTTTCAACAATTCTTAGTGATTTTTGTGAACAACTTGTTTTAATTTTATCATAAAACCCCTTTCATGTTACTTTAGAAGGGGTCCTAAAATTTTACAAAAACTAGACTTGGGAAGTTTCACTTCTACACTTCTCAATTTATTTTTATAAGTCGTGTATCAAGGTTTCATATTTTCCTGAAAGTACTTCAACAAAGACCTGCATTTTTGTATCTCCTTGGAGTTTTTGGAATAAGAAGGTGGAACCAGAATGTTACTTACATAATGAAACTCAAATGAATTCACTATTTCTATCATTGTTGTTTTTCTCTTGTTCTTTATGTAATTAGAATTCCATTTAATTTTCCATTGTTAATGTATTAACATGCGTCAAGCAACTCTATATTATGTCACTTCTGAATGATTTAGAATTTTCATATTAAAAGATATATGTCAGCCATAAATACTTGTATTTCATGTGATATGTTTTTTTTATTATTATTTATAATTACTTTGTTTAATTTCTTAAACAAAGTAATCATTATTGAAATGCATCTTTCTATGCATAAGTAAATCATCTATATGATTATTTGTCTGCTAGGAATCCTCAAGAATCACATTGTTATGAGATTACTCGGATTATATAGATATATTTTTATATTGTAGAGTTATAGATTAAATCACTTATCACCTTTGTTATATATTTAAAGCACTTGTTCATCAAACCATACATTATTGGGAAACTGGTCCCATAACATCCAGTCGGAGTCACCACACCAAATGGAAAGGGAGTTGTACTAAGGTCTGAACCGGGTGGTTATCCCCAATGTTGGTGCTACAATTTTGGAGGCATTAACACATTCAGATATGTTTACAAGAGAAATTACAATCCACCATCAATGATTCCAGGACTAGGCTCGATGGCCCCCAATCCCATTCTGCCTCCTTGATCTTATTATAGTCCCCCCTCAACCAAAATTGAAAGAATACCCAACTGTGAACAAATCCATGGAAAACCAACATATAACCAATGGATGACATCCAATTTCCAAAAACCATGCCATGAGAGAATCCTTTTGAATTGTACCATAAAATCTTCCTATCAAAGTAGTTTTTGACAAGTTTGGGATGTCCTCAAACTTTATATCCTTCATGTAGTTAAACTTCAAATGAACATTTAAGCATGTTTAAGCACAAGATAAATATTAATCCTATATCAAAAATTTTAGTCAGCGCAGAAAAGATATTTCACAAACATGACAAACCCTTGAGCGAAGACTAAATTCGACAAAATTTCAAAATATTTTGTATTTTTATATTTTCAAATAAAAAAACTCGGCTAGGCAAAAGCTAAAGTTTAAATAGGTGAAACTTAAATCTAAAAAAAAAAAAATCAAAACTATAGAACAAAATAAAAAGTCTAAAAATTACCTTTTATGCTTTTTGGAATTTTTTTATTTTATTTATTTAGTTTTTTTTAATTATTTTTAAATGGATCCTCGAACTTAGCCTTTGGAAAAATTACCTAGGACCTAGGAGTTAGGACTTATGACTTATGAGGGTATTAAAACATTTTCTAACCCTCAAGACACTTTACATCATGAACTTTACAATTTTACATCTTAAGGGGGAAAACCCATTTGAAATAGACCCTCATAGACCACCCAGTTCTGCGACCAAACATAATCTAGCAAATCAACAGACTAGGATTCCCCTAAGATTCTAATGACAATATCCATTCCGGATTTGGGGTTAGGCTGAAGGAAAACTTTGCCGATCATTGATTGGTGAGACAAAAAGCCTTCCGGAACATAGATTATCACTAGAAGATTAGGTCCACCTAGGCAATTTACATACATGACTCAATTCTACTAAGATTATTTACAATTTACACATGTAGATTGGGTTTACAACATAATATGATCAAGACGACGATGACTGCCGAATGGCATGGAGACATCAGTCAAGTACTATTCCTTTTGCAAAGAAAAGGGGGTGTACTGCTATGGGTAGTTGACACGCAGTGGTCAAGAAGACCTAATAATTGCCCATAAATTGACTATAAAATACTATTGTGATAACTTATAAGTGAAGAATTAAAATTGTAACCAATGTTACCAGACTTGGAATCAATAATAAATCAGCGAGGAAAAAGAATGAAGAGTTTTAATTAGATTGGGAAAAAATCGGCAGAAAATTAGGAAAAAAATAGAGAATTCAATAAATAAAAATATACACATATATTGAATTGAAAAAACATTTTTCATTGATATTCAGTAAAGCCATGTCCAAACAATGCATCATATCAATACATGTTCAAAATATCATGAATGAATCAGTATCTCATATATGTTATGACTCCAAACATGATCCAAAGCACTGAGTCCTAACTCCTAAGTAGTGACTACATAGAATTAGAAGCATCTACTTCTAAAAGTTTACAAAAAATTGCATACTATTTAGAAAAAGAAATAGTAACTAAGAGTCCAAGACTCTTAAGAGTGATAAGTAGAAGTGATTCCTCCCACTCCTTCGCTTGCTTGACTCTCAAAGTTCTCCAAGTCATGTAGGATTAAAAGAGGAGCCTCCTCTATTTGGACGCAATCTTCTGCATTTGTAGTTTTCAAATCTATTTCTTCAAGGTCTATTGGTGAATGATCCAAACTTGTCATTATCATGAGACATTGAAACATGAATTAAAGTTTGACTTTTAACTATAAAGTTTAAAATTTAAAGTGAGAATAAGATTGTGAATCCTTCAAATTCAATCTCTCACCTAGTATTTGCTTGTTTCAAAGTTGTAGAATGTAATGGACAAATACTAGGTCACTTAAGCACTTTTGTGTCAATCGGTTATGCTCCTTAGAATGTATTTTCTCAAATATGCTCCAGCTGCACTCACAATATGAAGCATTGCATGCTTGGTTTAAGATTTGAATGACGAATCTCTTCAAATCTGGCATATCACTACCAAAGTTTTTCCACCAAAGACCTAACAAGTGCCAAGGGTTTGTGAGTAGATGACTAAATACTAAATAGTAAAAACTTAAAAAGACAACAAAATTTAATAAAACATTGAACATACAAAATAAAATTTAAACAAATTTAATGAATTGATGAAGCCTTCGAGCCTCAAAGGGTACCTGGAAACATCTTATACTTTTCTCTTATATCACTGGTATAGGAAAATAATTTAGTTGGCACTCTATAATCCTGTAGTTGGGAAAAGACACAACTTTGAAATTATGGATCAGGGAAGCACCTTTCCATGCATGTCATAAGTCCTCTGCGAACCTCCCCATCCTCATTAAATTTTCTCTTATCATAAAAATATTGTGCGTTTAAGAAGTACCCAACAACATGTAAGGGGAAACGTAATTTCCTATCCCAACATGCGTCACTAATGTCCCAAAGAGGCATATACTTTTCCTCCTAATCCCCATATCTTATTTTGATAACCTCATTTGCGAGATCCATCACCTCATAAATGTAACCCATAGCGGGTTTGTCACCATCAACCATCTTGAAAGTTCCATATTTCAGATTTAAAGAAATATGAAACATTGAGAATAAAAAAGATGTTTCAAATAAAATTTTAAAAATGAAAAAGTTAAAAGACTTAAAGTACCTGAGAACTCTAACAAGGGACTTTGTCACATCAATAATCTCTTCAACATATTTCGAAAAATCCTCATTAAACATAAGTGCAACAATTTAAATGCCTTCAAGGGTCTTGGAATGTTTATATGTCATCCACTCAGGTCCTAAGAACATCCTCTTCAGATTTATCTTTTGCTCGACCACAAATTGCAAAGATATGAAATTTGTTGCAAATCTAATCATTGCAAGTTGAACAATTTATTTACCTTTAGTGTATTTTCTTGTGGTGCTTAGGACAATAGTGCGGTTGTATATGTATTTGGTTATGGATTTTTCCTTCTCCACAATCTCATGTATCCAATGAAGCTTAGAAATCTCCTCAAGCATTAAATCTATGAAATGGGCAGCACAAGAGGTCCAAAAAATAGTGGGGTGCCTAATCTCAAAAAGTCTACTAGCAACCATATAATTAGCTGCATCATCGGTGATAACTTGTACAACATGTTCTTCTCCCACTTCTTGAAATATTTCCTCTACCATTTCACAAATAAGTTGTGCAGTCTTAACCTTGTCTGAGGCATACACTAATTTGAGAAACATTGTGCCTACTGGACAAGATACAAGAAAAATTATTAAAGTTCTATTCCTCTCATCTGTGCATCCATCACTCATGATGGTGCACCTTGTTTCTACCCATGATGAATGGAACTCATATATAACAAGCATGACATCTTCAACACTTTCTAACAAAAAATATGTCCTAAGGTTCTCTGATGAAGGGGCTTTGAACCCTAGACATGCAACAAAAATTGCATCAATCATAGCTTCCCAATAACGACCTTTGGTAGAGTGGAAAGGAATGTTAGAATAGTGCCAAAATTTATAAATGGCCTTGCTTTCTTGACTATGGATATTTTCTTTCCAACCAGTGGCATCCAAGGTAGGTTGGGAACCAGGGTCTGTGCGGGGAGCAAAAAAGGTGTTTATGTTTCCACCTCCAATGTTGAATGTAGGAGGATTCATTTTGATTTGAATTTAAATAGGAACACAACAAATTATAGAGATAACCTTAAATATGGAGATACAGTAGAAATAATACTTCATTTCATTAATGTAAAATACTGAAATATGCTTACAAACAGAAATGGAAATAAACTAGCATAGGCAATGGTAGCTAATCTCCAAGGAGAGATGTGGTGGCTACATGCCTCCGAATTGTCTTACAATGAGGCTCGAAGGCCTATTTATTGTTGAGAAACAATGGAAAACCCTAAACATCAAAAACCCTAACCCTAGGAGATGAAGCACCAAACTATGGGCCCCGTTTTGGGTAAATTGGTACATCAATTTCCCGAGGTCGTTACTTTGGCATATGATATTTGTTTGACATGCACAATACCTCGTTAGGAATATCTATCTAAGGAATACAATTTGGAGAAGAGCAACATCAGTCCACAAATGCATGTTGCTCCCAGTTTTCCCAAAAAACGACATTTAGGGCCTCAAAATGGCTCCAGAAGTTCAAGACCCAAAAAATTGCCCAAAAATAGTAAATTGTGCTACAAATAAGGAAACTGAAAAACTAAAAGAAAAAATGGTGGGTGTCCAAGTGGAATTGGTGGGTGGCCACCAATATCCACCTAGATCATTCCTTCCCCTAGGAAGTAATGGTCCCCATTGCATTGAGTTCCACCATGAGATGAGGAAACTTCTGCTGAACTTGGTCCCTAGTGAGCCACTTGCCCTGGTGAAGGATTTAGCGTGATTTGACAACTCGATACAGTTGGATCTTCTACTGGTGAGTGTTCTTGAGCTACATGTCCATGATCCAATCAGTTGCAGCTGGTTCCATGCAATCTATATTTAACTCTGTTGGTGTGAGCTATTCTGCAATGTCAAATGTGTCTAATAATGGTGGAAAGTATGGCTGAAGGCAGTCCACATTGAGCAGTGGGTGTAGGCCAAGGAATGGGGGAATGCTGATCTCAAATGCATTATCTCCCATAGCCTTGGTAATGGTGTAAGGACCATATCAAAGTGGTCTGAGTTTTTGATAGGATCCAGTAAGGCGTTCCTTTGCAGATGCAACCAGACTTTGTCACCCACCTGAAACTTATGTGGAACCCGATGTTGATCATGTCACTGCTTGTACTTGCCATTTGATTTCTCCAGAATGTCATGGACCTACTGGTGGATATGTTGGATGTGCTCAATGAAGTTGTTTTCCTTATTTGTTTCAGACTGGACATGATCTGAATCCGCTTGAGTAGCTACAAATGGCATGACCACATCAATGGGATATAATGGTTAGAATCGCAAGCCCACCTAAAAAGGGTTGTGGCCAGTCAAGTTGTGGAGAGCCTAGTTATAGCTGTGCTGAACATAGGGAGTTGTACATGCAAAGAATGTGTATGATGATCCTATTCACAACATTTGTCTAGCCATGAGTTTAGGGATGGAAGGTTGTGGACTTCGTGAGTTTGGTGTCTAGCATTGAGCAAAGACTGGACCAAAATGTACTGAGGAACCTATTGTCCCAATCTGAGATGATAGACTGTGGGATCCTAAAGTGTACCCACACATGTTCAAAGAATATTTTAGTAGTGTCTTCTTCTCTGATATTCTTCTTGCAAGCCACCATAATGGCCATCATTGAGAACTTGTCGACGACCACAGAAACATAGTCATTTCCATGCTTAGTAGAAGGAAGGCCTAACATGTAATTCATGGAGATGGATTTCCAAGGTTGGCTAGGGGTAGGTAGTGGAGTATAGAGGCCTTGCTTCTTGATGGTCGGTTTGGCAATGGCATAGACAGTGGAGGATCATATGTACTTTTGACATCCTATCAAAGATTCGACCAATAGAAATACTTCTGTAGCACTGCCATTGTTTTCTCGACCCGAAAATAGCCAGCAACCCAACTATAGTGTGCTTCCAAAATCATCTTGGCACGCTTGCTTGACGGAACACAAAGGTTACCCAGGTGGCATAACAGGGGATCGTGGAGGTGAAAATATGGAAAATGGTGACCCTCCAAGAGTTTCTAGTATGTGTGGCTGAATTATGGGTCACTTTTGTAGAGAAGTGACCAATCAGAAGTCTTGTGCCCACAAGAGTTGAGCACAGTGGTTAACAACATGATCGGTGGTAAACTAAGGCAATCTACAACATTATTGGTGCTTCCCTTCTTATACTTGATATTCAAATGGAACTATTGCTGGTACGTGGACCACTTCTGATGGTGATCATTCTGCAACTTCCCTTGCATCTGTATGAACTGCAGGGACTGGTGGTCAGTGTGGATGACCGTTTCCTTCCCCAAAATGCAATGCTTCCATTGTCGGCAAGCATGCACAAAGGAATACATCTCTTTGTCATAAGTGGGATACTTCTAGACTATGTCTGAAAGTGTCTCACTATGGTATGCCACTAGATGTGTGTGTTGAGTAAGTACTACCCCAATAGCATAGTCAGTGGCATCTGTCTCAATCACAAATGGTTGTTGCAAGTCTAGTAATGCAAGCCCTGGTGCTGAGTAGAGGTGATGTTTCAACTCTATGAATGCCTTCTGTTGAGATTTAGACCAAAATAATTTTACTTTCTCTCCTCCCTTGGTAAATTGAATCAAAGGTCAAGTGATTTGAGAAAATCCCAACACGAACCTATAGTAGAAGTTGGCAAGACCTAGAAAGCTTCAGAGTTCTCTTAGAGTGTTTGGAGATGGCCAATCCCAACTGACTTAGATCTTGGCTGGATCCATGTGCACCACCTGTTCTTCAATAATGTATCTTAGATACTTAATTTGGGTCATGCCAAAAGTGCATTTCTCAAAATTGGCACATAACTTGTGTTGTCGTAGTATTTGGAGAACCTATTGGATATAGCAGAGGTGCTCTTCCCAACTCTAGCTAAATATCAGGATGTCATCCAAGTATACCACTACAAATGAGTTGGTGAATGGTTGCAAGATGTCATCCATTAGCCTCATGAAGGCTGCAGGAGAATTCGTCAAACCGAAAGGCATAACCAACCATTCGAAAAGGCCCTCCTTGGCTTTGAAGGAAGCCTTCCACACATTAGAGGGGTTGATTGGTACCTAGTGATATCCTAACTTCAAATCGATCTTGCTAAAATATTTTCCCCCTTCAATTGGTCTGGAAGGTCATCAATCGGTGGGATTGGGTACCTATTCCAGACAGTGATATTGTTCAGCGCTTGATAGTCAATATAGAGTCTCCAAGTCCCATCCTTCTTCTGTATCAACATGATCAGGCTCCCACAGGGAAATGAACTCGATCAGATGTGACCTTTCTATAGCAGATCCTGAATACGCCACTTGATTTCATCATTCTCCAAAATGGAGTGTGGATAGATTGGTCCATTGGGAAGTGGTGCACCTAGGGTCAAACCGATGGAGTGCTTGACTTGACAGCCTAGAGGAACCCTTTCAGGTGAAGTGAAGATGTCCTCATACTCCTCTACAACCTTATCCATCTGCAGTTGTCATGCGGAGGGGCTCAGTCTGGAGGTCGTGGCCACCATCTTCTTTTTTCCTTAAGGATGTATCATCAGGAAAACAAATTTCCCAGTTTTGGAAATGAGCTTATTACATTATTTTGCAGCAGCCAAAGAGATGGCAGTAGGCAGTGCTACCTCTGGTATCCTATACAACTTATTTCCTAAAGTAACAATAATAGCACGAGGCCTTAACTCATATACAACATGTTGCTTCCACAAGTATGGTTGGCTTAACAATACATCACAAACATCAAGGGGAGCAACGTCACGCAATACTTCATCTGTGAAGAGCTTGATGTTGTATAGAATGCGACACTACTGGCTGACGTGAAGATCTTGTCCTTCTTGAAGCCACCCAATGGTGTATGTTTGTGGATATGATGTGGTCGGTAAGTCCAATTGCTTCATTACCTCTGCCGAAATGAGGTTCTTTTGGCTCCCGTTGTCGATAATGAACTGTAGCAAGGAGCCCTTCACCCACATCTAGGAGTGGAAGAGGTGCTTCTCCTCCTCTGGATATTCGGGTTCCTCCTTCAAGATCTTCATGGTGGAAATGGTGGCATTGGGCTCTGCATCAATAATGTGCTTCCCTTTGTAATTCCCCTTATTGGGTTCTGACTTAGATTCTGAACATGCATCTGATTCCAAATACTTTAGCTCAGCCACTAGTGAATTCTTGGCCCAACGCTAACTTATGTTGTGAGTGGATCTCTTATGGAACTCACACCATTTTCTGTGTCCTTCTTTAGCTTTCCAGAGTTGTTCGTTTCTTGCGGCTTTGTCAGGGTGTCATGGGTCACCCCCCTTTGGATTCATCCTTTGTTTAGTGGTTCGGGGGAACCTTCCCCTTGCTTCGGATTTGTTTATCCAAAGTCTCTCTTCTTCTATTTAAAATTCTTCTTGATCTTGACAGTGTATCGGTATGTTGTGCTGAGCGAGGAGAAGTGTAGGAACTCCATCTCATCCTAGATATAATTGTGTAGGAAACCATGGTATTTGAGTATCAAATGTAGCTCCGAATCCTTGATACCCAACTTTGTGAGAAGGGTATGAAGAATATTGGTAAACTTCAGCACATCTTGGTCCCTTCCCTACTACAGCGTGGTCCACTTTATGTATTTATCCTCATAGCTTTTGACAAGGTAGTACTGCTCCTTGATGGCATTCCAGAATGAATTCCAAGTGGGTGCGGCCAAAAAAATTGAGGTCGTACTTTCATCCTTTTGCTCACAGTAGGTTTCCCACCAGTCCTTGACGTGGGGGACGACTTTGAGAAGAGTGAAAGTAATCTTTTCTCGAATGGAAAAATCATGAATAGAAAAATACCCTTCTACCATATTTAACCATTTATCTACAGCGTCAACATATATCTAACCCTCAAATATAGGAATGTCTAAGTCAACTTGTACCTTAAAGGGTGTGGCACTTCCAGAGTAGCTACTGGAAGTAGACGTGTCACCCCTGGGTAGCTGCTGAAGGATCTGGGCAAAGTTGTCCATCATCACATTCCTTTGTCACTCAAGGGCCTCTTCGAGCAATATTTTGATAAGATATCCTACCCCCTTATCTTTCTTTTCATATTCCATGGGAGGCTGTCAGAATTTGCGAAGCTAGTCTTGCAAAGGTTCTACTAGTTCAATCCCTAACTCCTTATATCATGACCTCATTGGGGACATGCAAAGAAACATAGAGAAAGAGCAGGCCCCTTTGATACCACTAATCCGGATTTAAGTAGGAATGTAAAAAATTATAGAGATAACCATAAATATAGAGACATAGTAGAAATAATACTTCATTTTATTAATGTAAAATATTGTAATATGCTTACAAACAGAAATGGAAATAAACTAGCTCAGGCAATGATAGCTTATCTTTGAGGAGATATGTGGTGGCTACATGCCTCTGAATTGTCTTACAATGAGGCTCGAAAGCCTATTTATTGTTGAGAAATAATGGAAAACCATAAACATCCAAAACCTTAACCGTAGGAGATGAAGCGCCAAACTATGCGCCCTGTTTTGGATAAATTGGTACATCAATTTCTCGGGGTCATAACTTTGGCATATGATCTTTGTTTGACACACACAATACCTCGTTACAAATATATATCCAAGGAATACAACTTTTCGAAGAACAACATTAGTCTGTTGACCCATGTTACTCCCATTTTTCCCAAATAACGTCGTTTAGGGCCTCAAAACGGCTCCGGAAGTTTGGGACCCAAAAAACTAACCAAAAATAGTAAATTGTGCTACAAATAAGGAAACTGAAAAACTAAAAGAAACAATGGTGGAGGTCCAAGTGGAATTGATTGGTGGCCACCAATATCCTCCTGGATCACATTTGGCATTCAGTTTGACTTGGACTTGGAGGCATGTGTGGGAAACTTGGGAACTGCATTAAGGATTCAACACAAAGAGATGATAAGGGGTTAGCAGAAGAAAAATTGTCAATTCCAGGAGTTCTTATTTATTTATTTTTCTTTTATTTCTTCGCATTTTGCTAACTCAACATATCAATGGCCAAGGTTTCTTGGTGTTTGACAATTTTGTCAACATTTTTGCAGAGATCTATATCATGGCCGGGTATTTGTGCAAGGTGGTACTTGAATCTATAAATGCATCCACTACATTTCGCTTTGCAAAATTTACAAAGCAGCTTGGGGTCTCCAAGAATCTTCTCACAATAAGCCCAAGAAAAATCCTTCTCCCTTGGCATTGTTTTGGTTTCGGACTTTTGTTTAAATTGTGGCTTCTGTTTAGATTTGGAGTTGTGATTTCTATTTAATTAGGCTTCGGTAAAAGACAGTAAAAATTAAAATTAAAAATTCCATATATAAATTCGAGAAAAAGAGGGTTGGTTTTAAAGGTTATGAGGTTTTGTTAAGGATCAAAGAGGAGTTTGTCCAGCAAGACAACCACATTTTGACCTAATATATCATTAATACCTTGAAACACAATTAGGTATATATGAGGAAATGCTACTTAAAGGAAATACTATCAGGATATATTGCATTGTAATATTGAATTTGCAAGTTCGTTTAGCATAAGATGAGTGGACCAATACATCAATAACAAATTCTGGACGAAAAAAATACCCAAAGTTGTCAATGCATGGTTAAATACTTTGGAATTGGCAAGACATTGACCAAGGAAGGAATGCTTGATGATTTTGCCAATGGTTGTTATGAAACCATTTCTTCATGCAGTTTTAAAATCTATTTAAGCCCCATTTATAGGGTTGAAAATTCATAACCAAAGGAATATATCAAACATTTGATTGATGAACAATGAAACTTGAAACATGACATTGAAAATTCAATATAGTAATATACCTCTTATTTACGCCAAGTGCTAATGTACCTCAATTGTTGAAGAGTGAAGTGGCTAAGGCTAAAGGTAGCACACGTTGAAGGTGATGTGCGACTGCATGACGACCGATATGGAGTTTGGAGAGAGCACACATTAGTGACTACCCGATATGGAGTCTAAACTTAGGCTCACACTGGCGTTTTCCTGATATCGAGTCTGGACTATGTAAGAGTGAGTAGTGATTGATTACTGAAGGTCCTGGTGTATAAGTTTGGGAATGAGCAATGTGAAATACATTTTGGAACAACTGATGTTTAGTTTTTAGAAATGAAACATACCTAAACTTGAAAAAATCATGCTCGTCAAGTCAAGGCCGAAAATCGAATATATCAAAATCAATCGCAGGAATCAGCTTTAATTGGCAAGTCACAAGTCAAAATTGTGTTGACCACAAGTCAAACTTGGTCAATGCAAGTTTTACTTGTAATATTTGGATCAGATCATTTGGAGGGTGAGCATATTCTGACTCATGATTAATCATGATTGATTGGTGAGTCATGTTTCACTACTTGTAACTGAAATATGAACTAGAAATAGGAGATCTTACAATTGAAACTAATTGTGAATTTTCTAAACTAAAATTGGCCCATCAGCATCGGTTCTTTTTGCGGATGGGTGCATCAAGGGAAGAGATTCATTTTAAGTCAAGTTCATGGAGAAAATATTTTATGGAAGATGTTTGTTTTATATCAAGGAAGACATAGTAGTATTTTTATTAAATTTGAATAACAATAGTATCTACTCTGTATCTCCTGTGTCTCATTCTTTTTATCTCCTATAACTCATACAAAAAGTGGGGTAATAGTGGACACGTAACATCAAGCTCCACTCCTTTTAATCCAAATTTGTGCATGCAAACCTTTGTGTCACTTGCGCCACAAAGCCTTCACTATAGAGTGTGGAGTTAGCACCTACCTCTGCATGACAAAAGCTACACATACCTTTTGACTGGGTTTTTTTTCACCTTTTTCCCATTCTTTGTGTGGAATCTGGGACAACAAGCTCCATATACTTTTTTCCATACCTCTATGTGAGTGTAACTTTGTACATTTTCTTTGCTTCAACCAATATCAAAAGTATTTTTGAGCTTCTCTCAAAGTATGCATACATGCTTCAATCATGAAAATTAGAAAAGTTTCTAAAGAAAAAATAACCATGGAGTTAACCTTTGACATTTAAAATCTCTTAGGATTTTATTGAGAATTGTTTTATAGATAATTATTAATTGGACCTCTTCTTTTCCCTTTTCTTAATATAAATTTCATCTCTTCTTACATTGCTAATCAAGAGATTTACATCCAACACTGGAACAAAGGGCCAAGGACTTTTCATAAATGATTCCTTGTCCAATAGAAGAATAAATGGTCAACATGTCAACTTAGCTCCAATTTCTTCAGAATTAATAATTGTTCTGAAAAATGGCTACTCTTGTTTGAATCTAGAACTCTGTTTAGATTTGAAAATGGATTTTCCTCCAAATTTATCTTGGAAAGGTCCTTATTAAAGGGTGCTCTATATCTCCTACACTAAAATCAATGACTTCGCCATTTAAAAGTATAGCAGAGCTCCCTTCTGCAAAGCCTAATCATCCCATTGTCACCAAGAGCTCCTCCTTTTCCCCAAATTGGACCCAAAACAAAATTGAGTACTTAATTATGATCCAACCTGAGAAATTTTGAGTGACACTGCAACTGAAGAGCTATTCAATTTAAAGTGCACTAATAGGATTCATCATGCTTTCATTGAATAAGTATATTGTTTTTGAATTTGTCATTTGTGCTTGTAGTATGTGGTATTTACCTTGTTTCACATGAAAGGGTTTTTATTCTTGGACTATGAAAATGCTAGTAATATTTAGGCCTTTTGTAGTCGTTATCCCCCACAATGTCCTAGGATGATGAGGAAATTGACGGAGGTAACCACAAACCAAGCTTTTGGTTTTGTAGTTATCCCTACCAAACCAGAGATGGCTCTATCTATGGAATCACAACCAAGAGATGACTGGATAATAAATGGTTTTAGGCTAGATAGCTAAGCTCGGGCAGATTTTGAAATGTTTAGGGTTTTGTTCCTAGATATGGGAGAAAAACCAAGTAGCTAGGTGAGAGGGTGGTAGGTCTAGGCTTTGAGAATTAGTTTTGCAAAGATGTAATGGGCAAAGGAAGGTACACACTTTAGCACTTTATGTTTTTCATTGTGTATATGGAAGAAAAATAGGGTTTCTGAAAGAGCATGGGTCTCATGAATTCATTTATATAAGAAGAAAACTGAACAATAATGTGAAAGCTTCTCCAAAACAAAGCATTACATGAATGAATTATGTTTACTATCTTAGGAAACAAGCACATGAAACATGGAAAGGGAAATGAAAGATACAATACATTCAAAGATATGCTCACAGAAGAAAAAACACTGCTAAAACGCATACCACAGGATTCCCACTACAATAGCTGCAAACTCTATCTTTTGATTTCCAAAATGACAAATATAGGCTAAAATGGTTCTCTCCTCAAATGTAAAATGTCTGGAAAATGATTCCCTTCCATCTTATATAGGAAAATACAAAATATGAAATTTCATCAGGTCAAAAAATCTACTCAAGGTTCATCATAATTGGCTTTGATGAGTCCTCACAAAAAACTAGGATAGTTGAGACAATTTCCACAATTTAGGCTAAAGTTTAGGAGAGCATACCTCCTAATTAATTACAATTTTCCTCATAAAGTGACGCAAAAACCAACTAAGAAACCTAAAGCAACATTAATAGAAAATAAAATCTGAAATTTTCCATCAATCAGTAATCAAGAGGTTACCAGACTAGATGGGTCGCACCAGAACCAAAAGGGTCACTCCAATCAGCAAAAAGGTCGCACCAACATGCACCAAAATAAGAAATTTTCTAGAAGGGTCGCACCAATTTGAAGCCATTTGTAGTTTTCTTCCCAAAGTCAAAATGGAAATATGAAAGAATGGTAAACTATATTTTTATGTCTAGTTTCCAGATCATCTTGAATTTTGGAACATCACCCACAGGAAGGTCTCCAAAAACACATTATCACAAAATGACTCAGAAGCACCGCATCAGTCCAGATTTAGTGGAAGAGAGGTGAAAAAGGTGAGGTTTTTTGAGTTTCTGATCAAAGTGCTAATCCTTCATGCAAAACTAGGATTATATATGGTGTGTGATGATAATAATTCATCCATCCATGCATAAAAAAACCTCATTTGGATACCAAGGGAAAAAGAGTCGTGCCTCAACAAGGTGCTTCTATGTTCCTTTTCCTGCAAAATTTCAAAAAATTCCAAATTTCCCCAAAACTTTCAAAATTTGTTCCTTGGTTGTTATGGAATAGAGGCTAAACATTATTGTATGTTTTAGCCACAAATTTCACTCTCTTACCCCTTTTTCTTGATTCCCTTTGCTTGTCTTGTACCTCTTCAAGTTTTTCTTTCAGTCTCTTGATTCTGATTTGTGCAATCTGATTCCTTGTTTGATAGTGATGGGCCATGTGCCTCATCATCTAATTTTCCATGTTAGCTCTATCGAGAAGCTTCTCCATATGGTCATTTAATTTCCCGAGTCAATATTTCCTATCTTCATTGATCTCCATAGCTATTATGTCTTCAAGACTCAAATCCCCATTCGATAGGTTTTGCTCTTTTTCCTTCTGCAATTCTCCTTTGAGACCCTTTGTCCTAGGCCTCTTCCTACTAACCCACCTATCTTGTCCATTTTTCTCATCATTCCCCAACACTGCTTTACCTTTGGACTCTTGCACATTAGTTTTAAACAAATCTTTTTCTGGAAGCACATGCTTTGCCTTCGACTGCTCATTTTCTTGATCAAGGAAGGAAATGACGAATTTGGCTCTTGCCACATTTTCCAAAAGCTCCCTAATCTGAGAATCCTTCTCTCCGATAACTAGTTTCAGGTTTTGATGATCATCTTTTGACTCCAATTCCACTATCAGTATGTCGTGATGGAAAGCCTCCCCATCCTACAAATGTGATCCCTGTTGTGATGATGTAGAAGGCTTGGCCCCTTCCACAATCTATGGAGAAAACACAATCTTGTTCCCTCTTTGATATGTCTTAGTTACTTTAGGTCTAAGTGCCTCTAAAACCTTATCCTTCTTTCTTGTTGAATCATGCTTCATAGACCTTGTGAACCTAGGCCTTGATGATGTTCTTTTGCTAGGAGAAACAATGGGACTAATGACAGGAGCAGTCTTTAATTTATCCAAAAATGTTTCCCCAGAGATTTTCTTGAATGAGAGTTGATGCATAACCACAATCTTGGTCAAGCTATGGTGAAACAAATTTATGATATGAGGTTGTCCCCTGGTTTGAAATTTCACTCTTAGACAAAAAAATTGCACAAATTAAGTGTTCTTGTAGAGGTGAAATTCTTAAGTAACCTAACATGATACATGCATAATCTAGAGATTTTTCCTTCACGTGTAAAATACTTCATGATAAAATTCATTAGAGGGGCATACTTGTTAAATAGATGTCTAAAAGTGAAAACATGTTCAGAGGTACCTCTGACATTAGGTTTTAGGAACATCTTATAATCATCAAGGGACAATTCCATGCCTTTGAACTAGGTGTCACCATGATTTGGAATCCCTATGGCTCAAGAAATAATACCTGCAGAGACACAGAACAAAATACCTGCTATGACAACCTTTTCTATGTTGAAATTTTGGGAAAAGATGCTTATGAAAGGGACACATGAACCAACCTCTACAACTTGCTCACAAAAATTCATACAACCAACATTTCTGAAACATTTCTGGGCAAATGGAGAAGCACTGATTTCTCTCAGGTTGGATGGCTCAAACCTTGAATGATGTCCTCCCTTGTGCACTCTCTTTTCACTCTCTTGTTCCCTCTCCATCAAATTTGTTGAATGGTAAAACACTAGCCAGATGACGTTGATAAAACTAAAGTGGAAGTTTCCTCATGGTGAAAATGTAGTGGGAGGCTAGGGTTTGATGAAATCAATGGAAAATGAGTGGAGGAATGATAAGAGACTTTAAGTTTAGGGTTTTCTAGATGATATATAACAGTGGTAAATAAGTAGATGTTGAAATTTGGTACCGGAGGATAGGTGGTTCCCTTAGGCTTTGATCTTTGGCCTAGGGAAAAGTGTCCAAAAAAAGAATTTAATTTTTCTCCTAAAGTAACTTTATAATTTTTATAAAGTTAAATCTAATTTAAAAGTGACTTTAAGTGATAAAGTTACTGAAGTCTAATTTTAAAGTGACTTTAATAAAGTTAATGTAAAATTAGAAAGGAAAAGTGACTTTGGAAATAAATGACTAAGTGGGTCTTTATTAAGGTGGGTGAATTAAAAAATAGAAAGTGAGATTTAAATGTGCATTTAATCTCAGCCATTGATCTAAATCTATCTCAGCCATTGGATTTAGGGATCACCCAAAAGTCATTTAGGGTTGGGTTAAAGGAGGAAAAGAAGAAAAAGATCATTCATTCTTTCATGAGCAGATTGGAAGAAGGAGAGCAAGAGAGCAAGGGAGATTTCTGGACAAGAAGGAGAAAGAGGCAGCAGTTTGGCACACATACCAGACAACTCTTCAGCAAATCAGAACAGCTGAAAGAACCAGCAATAAAAGACAGATTTTTGAGCAAACAACAAAAGACAGATTTGTTTTTGCACAGAAATCGAGGCAGCTGATTTTCTGCACAAAAATCGAGGTCTGTACAGCCTGTCCGCACCGTCCGTACAACCATCTGTACCGTCCGTACGGCCGTCTGTACCGTCCGTACAATTGCCGTGCAGCATTGTGTTGCTGTTTGGAAATTTCTGGTGGGCTGTGAGGCTCAGAAATCGAGATAAGTTGGAAATTTGTTTGCTGATTTTTGTTGATTTTCGCTGAAATTTCTCACTGTAAAAAGGCATTTTCAAGAAATAAAGAAGAGCTCTCAAACTAGTTTTCCCCAAAAGTTGTAGGGGGTTTTTCCAAGGTCACGTTGACCAAAAATATCAGTGTTTTAATGTGTTTTTATGGCTGTTTATTATTGTTGATTTTTATTTCTGCAATTTCCAGCATTCTGTAAATTTTCCAGAATTTGTGTTTTCAGCGAATTTATTTTTTCCAGCATGTTGAATGTATGTTTATGGGAAAGGGCATTTAACTACATGGGAGAAATAAGGAGAAACTGAAAACCGGGGTGGGAAAACAAATTTTTTTTACATGGTATCAGAGCTTGAGTGCTGAAGGGCAGTTTGGGACAGCAAAAAAGAAAAATTACAGCTGCTGATTTTTCACTCAGAAAATTCCAGCAAGCTGATTTTTCATGAACAGCAGGTTTTATCTTTACTACAGCAGTGCTATTTTTCAGTTTTAGGACAGCAGGATGTCATTGGGATTGAGGGTGGAGGATAGGTTGGATGGGCATACAAATTACAGCGTATGGAAGGAGAGAATGCAGAGTATCTTTGAGGAGGCAGAAGTCTGGGATATCATGGTGCATACCACACAGACCCCTGTTGTTGTACCTACTGATGCTACTCAGTTGACTGCTTATAATAAAAAGAACAACAAGGGTAAGAGGCTGATTCTAGACGGAGTCAAAGACCATTGCATTCCTCATGTGAGAGGAAAGAGCAATGCCCATGAGATGTGGACAGCATTGTCTATTCTCTACCAGAGTACCAATGAGAACCGGAAAATGGTTCTGAAGGAGAAACTGAAAAACATTAAGATGGGCAATGATAGTGCAGCTGGATATCTCACTAAGATTACTAATGTGAGAGATGAGTTGGCAGCGATTGGAGAGGCCATTCCACCCACTGAGTTGGTGCGGATTGCGGTAAATGGCCTTCCCCGTTCATGGATGAACTTTGCTGATGGGGTTTGTGCACGTGAGATCCTTCCCACATGGGAGAGGTTTTGGGATGATTGCATTCAGACAGAGATCAGGAAAGGTCAGCTTGGGGCAGCCAAGCCAGTTGAGCAGGATGAGGATGTAGCACTGGTGGCAGGAGCAAGAAAGGCAAAGGGAAGAAGCAGGCTTCCACAAGCAGTGGTGGGGGCAAAGACAAAGGTAAAGGTAAACAGGTGAACACACAAAAGGACTATTCCAAAGTGAAATGTTGGAATTGTCAAAAGATGGGACACTATGCAGTTGTGTGTCCGGAGAAGAAGAAGAAGGGGAAGGACCAGAGTTTGGCAGCTTCAACAGAGATTGAGGACTTTGCAGGTCGTTTTGACCGGGAGTTTGCGTTCACTATGTGTGAGTCCTCTAGTGCAGGTTCACCTGCCATACAGGTTCAGAGGGAGCATGCTTTTCCCTCGATTAGCGGAGCATCTTCAGGTATCTGGTATGTAGACAGTGGGGCTTCACGTCATATGACAGGAGTCCGTGAGTACTTCTCTGAGCTTTCAGAGAGTGGCACTGATATAGAGGTAGTACTCGGTGATGACAAAGTTGTTAAAGCAGTCGGGGTGGGGACACTGACATTTCAGAGGGAGTCCAAACCTCCCTTGAAGGTGTCAGATGTTCTTTATGTGCCACGGATGAGGAAGAAACTCATATCTGTCTCAGCTTTGGAGGACAGAGAGTATGAGGTATTGTTCAGGGGAGGACAGGTTTTGATGTATCCCAGGGGCACTCCAGCTGATTCAGCTAGAGTGATAGGTTTACGCCATGCAAAGGTGTACAAGTTTGCATTCCAATCCCTTGTGGCATTGAGCAGTAGTACGGACAACAGAGCTAGCAGTTCTGAGATATGTGAGATTTGGCACCGCAGGATGGGACATATGTATCATGGAGCCTTGAGGACCTTGCGGGAGATCACTACAGGTGTGCCAGATTTCAGTACTGATCACTTTGATACTTGCAGAGGATGTGCGATGGGCAAGTTTGCTAAATCCCCTTTTCCCAGCAGTGACAGCAGAGCGACTGGGATACTTGATTTGATTCATTCTGATGTGAGCGGTCGGATGTCTCATGTTTCCTTGAGTGGATATGAGTACTATGTTTTATTCATTGATGATCACTTCAGGAGGACCTGGATTTATTTCTTGAAGACGAAGAGTGAGGTCTTCAAGCGGTTCAGGAGTTTAGAGCTCTTGTGGAGACACAGACAGGTCGGAAGATCAAGTCCCTGAGGTCGGACAATGGAGGAGAGTACACCCTTGGAGAGTTTGTTGACTATTGTGCGGAGGCAGGCATTAGGAGGGAGTTCACTGTTCCTTACAACCCCCAGCAGAACGGGGTTGCAGAGAGGAAGAACAGATCTATCATAGGGGCTGCCAAAGCCATGTTACATGATCAGGGGTTGCCATTGTTTTTGTGGGCAGAGGCCTGCAACACCGCTGTTTACTTGCAGAACAGGAGTCCGCATCGTGCCTTGGGGCACATGACTCCGGAGGAGGCTTTCTCTGGGAAGAAGCCTGATATTGGTCATCTTCATATCTTTGGATGCATTACATACTCCTATATACCCAAGGAGAAGAGGACCAAACTAGAGCCCACCGCAGAGAAGGGTATCTTTGTGGGCTACAGTGAGACCTCAAAGGCCTTTCGGATTTACATTCCTGCACAGAGGAGAGTTGTTGTCAGACGGGATGTGAAGTTCGAGGAGGACAGGGCCTTTAGGAGATCACGGGAGTTGGAGTATCTGGATCAGCCAGACCCTCAGCAGCAGTTGAGTCAGTCGCAGGGATCCAGTGGGCAGGGATCAGGGGGATCAGGAGGATCAGGAGGTACATCTATGAGGATGTCAGGTCCATCAGTGAGTAGTAGCTCACCGAGCCAGAGGGGTGGTGCTCCGAGCAGGTCATAAAGCAGTTCACTAGGGAGTCCACTGATGGACAGTTCACACGGTACCTCAGCTTCTACAGGTTCAGGTGCAGGCAGGAGGACAGCAGACAGACAGTCAGGAGTTCAGGCTACTGATGGTGATGAGGAGGAGGAGTTTCATTCTCCTATGGGAGAAGCATGCTCAGGGAAGAGGAAGCCCAAGTGGCTTCAGGAAACCTTGAGAGATGCCACATCTATTGCTGAGCCGAAGGCCGGTCAGAGAGAGTAGACCACCTGAGAGATTTTGTAGCTATTTGGCGATGGTTACCAGCATCCTTGACTCTGAGCCTTCTAGCTATGAGGAGGCAGCTAGCCAGCAGGTCTGGAGAGAGGCCATGCAGGAGGAGTATTCTTCTATCATGAAGAATGATGTTTGGGAGGTGGTGCCGAGGCCTGAGGGCAAGTCCGGGGTTACTTCCAGATAGCTTTACAAGGTAAAGCATGCTACAGATGGCAGCATTGAGAAATTCAAAGCGAGGTTTGTGGCTAGA
>APFE030756912.1:0-47445 GCA_000404065.3 Pinus taeda
GCCCTAAACGACGTTTTTTGGGAAATATGGGGGCAACATGGGTCCATGGACCGATGTTTCCCTTCCCAAAGTGGTAGTTCTCAGATAGATCTTTCTAACGAGTTATCATACGTGTCAAACGGAGATCGTATGCCAAAGTTACGACCCCGGGAAATTGATGTACCAATTTACCCAAAACGGGGCCCACAATTTGGCGTTTCATCTTCTAGGGTTAGGTTTTTGAATGTGAAGCGTTTTCCATTGTTTCTCAACAATAAATAGGCCTTCGAGCCTCATTGTAACACAGTTCGGAACAATTCAGAGGCATGTAGCGACCACATCTCTTCTCAGAGATAAGCTACCATCGCCCTAGCTGGTTTATTTCCATTTCTGGTTGTAAGCATATTTCGGTATTTCCCATTAATGAAATGAAGTATTATTTCCGCTGCATCTTTGAGTATATGGTTATCTCTGTATTTTATTGCGTTCCTGTTTAAATCTGGATCAGTCGAAACCACTCTCAAACATCCTACATCATTTCATGGTAATGTTAAAAATTTAAGGATGAAAATGAAAGATAAGGGAGAAGTCAACATTACCATTGATTACATAGCATTAGTAGGGCCCTATGGTTAAATATTAAGCTTCCCCACTCATCAATCATTCTTTTCAAGAAAAATTAAGGGGGGGTACCTAGCGCTTACTGAGGGGGGTCACCCACAAGCACCCCTTTTAGGGAAACACGTCCCCCATGTTGGGGAAACATTTCCCCCTACATCTCTCGCGTCTCCCCAAAAGGGGGATGTGGGGAAATGTTTCCCCAGGCATCCCCCCATCCCAAGTGCATGGGAAGCGTGAGGTGCATGCACCCCACCCTGGGGGACGAATCCTAGTGGAACACTGAATAAAACCAATTACAATTTTTAATGACACCAAAAATACCCTACAAGTTAGAAATTCAAGCATTTTTGGCATCTTACGTTCATTTATGAACAAATACAACAACCTACATAATTACCACAAAGCCCTACATATGAGGAAACAAGATACATATTATGGAAAATGTTAGCCCCTAAGTGTGGCAACGTTCGTAATAAAGCAAGGAAGCACTTTTTGGATAACTTCAATAGAATTTAGCCCTAAGGTGGAAACTCTTAATGATTGTAACACTAAGTTTATTGTCTTCAATTTTTGAGAACTAGGTGAATTTTATATTTTGGCATATATAGTCAAATAATCGATAAGGCTAATTTTGGACATTGTAGAATGCAAGGATATATGCTCAACATATAAATGAGATTTTTATTAATTTTTTTCACTATGTTTATCTTTCTACTTTTCTTGAGGATTTGCTATACACACACACAATTTCCCCATTTCCTGAGATTTTGAGGAGGAGGCCATGTTTCTACATCGTCCCCATTTCAGAAACCACAATCATTTTCAAGTTTCATGCAGCTCAGTCCAAGAGGCTATGAATAAAGGAAGGGCACAGTATGCCTGAAATAGAAACAACAAAGAGCACAGATATGGACAAAACAAGAAACATAGAAGACCAAAAACCCAACAGTGCCAGCAACTGATGACACTTCGAGAACAAAGCACATAGGGAATAACACGTGGCGACCAAAGGCCCAGATATGCCTCCAATGCCTAGTTAGGTTATTTGTAGGATCCTAAGTTCATTGGATATGTCACAATAGGTTTAATTTGTTCTATCAACGTCAATGTTGATCTAAGAGACCTTAATTGGTCAAATGATGTATAAGAAAGCAATTCAAAGGTCAAGAACCTTTATTAGGTCCTAATAGGCCTTAAATATAAGCTGTTGCACTAAATGAAGGATTTATTCTACCTTCAGTACCTTTGAATAAAGGAACAACAAAGAGCACAGTAAGCATGAAATACGAATGATAAAGAGCACAGGTATGGACAAAACAAGAAACATGGAATACCAAAGACCCAACAGTACCAGCAACTGATGATAATTCAAGGCCAAAGTGCATAAAAACATGCAGTTACCAAATGCCCAAGTTAGGTCATTTTTAGGATCCTAAGTTCAATGGATATGTCACATAAGGTTTAAAATGTCCTATCAACATCAATTTTGATCTAAGACACCTTAATCGGTCAAATGATGTAAAAAAAAGCAATTCAATGGTTAAATAGTTTCAGAAGTCATTAAAATCCTTAAATGGGTCCTAGTAGATCTTAAATATAAGGCGTTGCACTAAATAAGGATTTATTCTACTTTAAATAAGTTTGAATGGCCTATAGTTGTGTTAAGATAATCAGAGCCTTCATTTAAGTGCTATTCAGGCCTTAATTGAGGGGAAAGGAAGTATGTTTTTTCCATGATTCACCATTCCCTTCATCCCCCACGCCGCATGCCCACCCCGTCCCCCCCGTCCCCACTCCCACACTTTTTTCCTAAATAAATCTCTCATTTCAGTATAAAGAGCCACTCTCTTCCATTTGCAGGGCATTCAGTCATCATGCAATAAATTACCATTCAGTCCTTGAGGGTTCTTCCCAATCCATAAAATACACAGGTAGCCCATGATGATCATTTATACCGAATGGACAACCCACTTCCACTTTAGTTAGGCAAGTGCATCCATATCTCCACTTTTTATGTACTTACATAGTCTGGATTAATAAAAGATCACGTTTTCAATTATTCTCTGTTACATATTTTCTTCTTTTTCATATTAAACATAATGCATATGAAAAATGTACCTTTCAAGTACCTAAAAGCTCCATCATCCACAATCAGGATACAATTATAAGCACAATCTCAAATGTTATCATATTTCATTCCAGATGGTACATAAAACCATTCTAATATAAGCAACGGAGGAAAGATCTTTCTTATCATGCTGTAAGGAAGAAGAACAAGTAGCACAGGAACCATGTTTGAGAATGCAAATACTAACATATTTCTTACCCTCAGCAGGCAATAAGCAAAGATATTTCATTGGCTTCATTGCAGAAAAATCCAATATATCTACGGGAGGCTAGAACAATGAAGAGACATTGAAAGAAGAAAAAAAGCAGTAAAGTGATTATCTCAGCCAAATATACACTCACGAGACCATGCACTATGTGCTTCAAGAATCTTTTGGTATGCAAGCAGCAAAGAAAGGACTAGAATGAGCTCTAGGTGAAATCTAGATATAATTAGCATATTTCTTATCTATTTTCAATAATTAATCAGAGGACATTTGCCGCTTACCTCCACATGAGGTCTGATTTTCCTCTTCAACTTTGTTCTGATGTTATCTGTGTCAAGCTTTTGTGGAGCAGACCCTGATTCTGTGCGTGACTTTTTTGTCCCAGCACGCCCATCCATATCCATTTCTTCTGAACCTTCATCATCGTCTTCTGCAAAATATGGAAGAAAAACAGATCCAATAAACATAGTGAAAAGAATGGATAAAATATGTGGTTTGCAGTACAAAATTTTGATTTATCCTCATTATTGCAATTCAAAGATATTTAAATTTACAATGATAACTGGTTTGCCAAACTTATATAACCAGGACAAAGATTTTATGTTCCTTAATGTTTCATTTGAAGCAAAAACATATCTGGTAAAATATGACTGCTTATTCTTCTGAGATTTTTCTACCTTCATCTGCATCCAATAGATCAGCATCATCAATACCACCAACATTGAAATCTTCAATGTCATCTTCTTCTTCCATTTCATAGCCTTCCACAAACTCTACTTCAGGCTCCAGCTCCTACAAAGAGAAAGAAAAATAGAGAAATGTTTAAAAGAAAATCAAAATACAAAACAATACATTATAATAATCCTTATGGGTGACAAAGCAACTAAAATAATTGCGAATCGAGCAAGACAGATGACTATTATTTAATGGCGTAAGCTTATTACTGTACCATCATCTAACAAATCATTAAACAAAATAGATATTACAAACCTCCTCGCCATTATCTTCTTCCTCGCTGGCTGCCTGCATTTCCTCCATTTCTAGTACTTTCTCATATTCTTTAACTGGGAAATTGTATATGTCACCATAAGTACCACTTTGCAACCTCTCCAACAATTCTTTTTCTATGGCCTGAACAAGATACAAAAGTCATCACTCAATTCCCATCAAAAAGAATAATGAAGAGATATGCGGAAAGGAGACAGGGAATCAAAATGCCCTACTCTATCTAAAACAGCTGCTATTTCAGCTTTTGCTTCTCTCCTAGCTTCCCTCTTCTTTTGTTTTGTAGGCACAGCCATCACTTTCTCCCTGTAGCAGAAAAAAACAATAGCCATAAGATTAGAACTGTAATCTCTTTTGACCCAGTACTTGTAGGAATTTACTTTTGCATATGGGAAGTTGGGAACAGAAAGTTTTCATAGGCTGTAAAGCAAATGATGTGTTACATTATCATGGAAAAAAAATGCTGAAAGTTGATCATGTTTGTTGAGAAATCTATAGGGCAATGATTAGAGTGATTTCTCTTTTCTTGATCACTGCTTGTGATGTCTTTTTACTTTTTCTTACTTATTAGCTTCTTTACTTGTTATTATGTTTGTGTATCACCAAACAGCTACAAAAACAAGAAGAACAATAGTACACAAGCACACAGAATGTAGGCTGCAAGCCAGGGCCAAAACCTCTCCACTTGAGAGGAAAACCCGTAAATCTCTTCTCTTCTTATAGATTTTTCAATTGATGAATTCCATGACCTCTAGACCAAGACCAATACCCTCTAAGACCAAGTCTAACCCTTCCGGGTGATGTGCTTCCTTAGATCAAGTCAAACCCAGTCAAATCTCTTCCAGCAGCACAACTTCGACCCCTAGCTTCAGAAATTAGGCTTCTACTGCAGGTTTGAAATTTCGGTCCCCCAAAAGCAGCTGCTACCACACTTGTGAGCTTGTTCTTGCCTCCCAAGGCTTCCTCAGACCTTTGCTTGGATTTCTCCTTCTTCTAGTGGTTGAGGATGACTCAATGTGACCTTCACTGACCTTCTTTCTCTTCCTTCTTCAAGATCGAACCTGCAGAAGAAAAACCCTAGTCCAGCAGCAGAAACCCTAGCCTTCCTTCGCACGTGTGAGAGAGAAATATCCCAAAACAAGTTTTCTTTGTCCTCTTCCTTCTTCGCTACCTTTCTTGCTCTTCTTCTTCACTTGGATGAATGAGTGAATGAATGTCTCTCAAGGAGGTCGAGTTCCCTCCTTTATATAGGCTTTTTAAGGTGAACGTGGCTCCTCAAATTAGGCTGACTTCCCAGCTGCCAGGCCGACTTGGTCTTGAAGGGTATTTTGACACTTTTAATAACAAAATTAATTTTCTTTACAAGTTACAATGTGCCTGATGGGGTCTTCAACTTATTACAATGAGTCTTTTGACTTCTTGACCTAGGGCTAATCCTAGAAGCACTCAATGGGTGCTTGACCTCTAAAATAAAAGACCTTGAATGAAACCCATGCTCCAAAAACTAATAATATTTTTTCTTTCATTCTACAATATACAAGAATCAAAAGTACATTTCACACTTATGAAGACGGAACCTAGTTACAAATTTTTCAACAATTCTAACCTGAAAAGGGTGAACTTCGTTACTTTAAACCAAAAAACGAAGGCCAAAAAATTCAGAACACTTGTTTCGAGTTTCCACATACTTTGGAAAGACAGGATATGGAATATCCATCATCAGACTACATAAAAGTATTTGAAACTATGAATAAATGAGAAATCGATAGGTAAAGCTCTGTTAGTGGAACTATAGTAAGAAATTACCACAGTAATTGATTATTCATGTATCTACTATCTAGCTGTCATCAAACAGCAAGAGCAGCAACTACATCAAAGAGAAATCAACCAAAGAGAGTAAACTGCATCTTCGGCATGTGAAAAGACAGCCTTAAAATTAAACAAAAAAATAAACATTTTTATAAGAAAATTAAGAAATATTCTAAATTTCTAAGGATTCAGAAAAATAAATATGGGTGTTAGGGAGAGCCAGACTACCCTAAAGTAGGCTACTGCTTAAGTTTAGCTTATCAACTTTCAAAATAGTGTTATGTCTACAGTACCATTTGTCTATGTACAAACCACATGGTATACCATGTGTAATAACAAGCCATGCAAGTGATGTGTACAACAATGTTATTAGAACCGTACTTGTTTCAGCAAAACCTGAACGTTCTGACTGGTTCAGGGCCATACCAGTATGGTTGAAGGCTTCAAACAAGTAGCAGCCAGTTCCATACAGAACTGTACAGCTGGTAATGGGAACCAGTTAAACTCAATTTCTTTTAGATCAATAAACTAAAAAAGGGTGAAACAACAATTGATATGTTGTTTGATGTGGAGAGTGATTGATGAGCGATGGAACAGTACACTCCATCGTCCCATTCATGCTGCAGGGATCTTCCTCAACCCTGCATTTTCTTACTCTGGTTTCAGATTTGAGGATGAGGTGATAATTGGATTCTTTACTTCCGTTCATAAGATGGTGTCATCTCTGACAGAACATGCAGAAATGTCTAAAGAAATGGATATAGGATGGCAGGTGGCACATTTATCTTTGACATGGCTATCCACAGTAGGAAGACCAAAATTCCACGTAAGCTTTAGTTTGTTTCAAATTTCATTGTCTCTTCATACTTTGCTTCAACTTTCAAATTCAATTTTTTCTTATGTTCCTCTTATTTGTTGTTGATGCATGGTGGACAAGCTATGGGGCCGAGTTACCCAATCTCCAATAGCTTGCCAGTCGGGTGCTCAGCCAAACATGTAGCTCCTCCGGATGTGAGCGCAACAAGAATGTATTTGAAAAAATACACACCAAGAAGCGTAGCAGGTCAAAAATTTTCAAATTAATATTTTGATTTCATATTAAGTATAATTATTATTTTCATAATTATTAATTTATAATTTATGACCCTCATACAGGTTGGATTCCCAGCGCCTTACTGACATGGTCTACATCTACCAATATTCAATTGTGGGTGAGGCAACTTCAACAGACACCTGACATGGAGGCCATTTCTTTGGATGGGAGTGACACCACTGTTGCATGGAGCGTTGAGGCCAAGAGGCTTGTCATGGAATCAGCCCTTGATTAGTTAGAGGAAGGGGCACTGGAGGAGGTAGCAGCTATAGGGGAGAGAGAGGTAGAGGAGGAGGAGGAGCTGACACCACCTACCATGGTCACCAGTAGAGGACATAGTCTACCTCCTCCTACTTCTTATAAAGGACATCAAAGTCCAATGCCAGCCCAGGGGCCTTCTTCATCTTGAGTAAAAGCAATCACTTTTTCTCACAAAAGGGGCAGAGGAAATCATTAGTTAGAACTTGGTGGTTTACATATCTAATTTCATTGTATATGACTCATGATATGAGATACATTTATTATATTTTTTGTTGATATTTTGAAACTGAGTCAAAACTCAAGATTCAGGACATAATTCATTGTTATGTGCATGATGTAGCACTAGACATCTTATATAGTAGTTTTCTTTTCATATTTATGTGTCAATGTATTTATTTTATGTTGTGGATGCTTTAGATGCTAAAAACATTGAAAATTTGAATATTTTTACATTTCTTTTTATTTTGTCACTGTTTTTCGATACTTTCCCGATTTTTTTAACTTCTGAAACCTCGTCAATATTATCCCAATGTCGATGTTTGTAACACTGATTGATATATATTAGTTAACATGAATATTAAAATAATTTTTTTAAGTCTTGTACTGATATAATTTTAAAGTATAAGAATTATACATCTTCCTCACACTCGAATGAAAATATAAGAATTTTTTTACTCTAAATTAGACTCTCTCTAAAGTTGATATAAAATTATGTTACTTCACAAGGGCATAGAAATTTATTACGTATGGCTGAGATTAAAGTGAAATATTTTCACACCTCCTTCATATTGGGTTGTAATATCAACAACGACCCTAGCAAGCATAATGAGAGTGGGATTATTGATGTTTTATAATGATTTTAATTAAAATTAACCAAATATGTATACTCATTTTTGGTTTTTATTATAGTGGACGTTTATTTATTTAGAGAATATTTTATTTTTATCATAAAATGAGACATGTGTCAACATGATGTTGAGCACGGAAGGAATTACACCTCCCTCATATTGGGTTGTAGAATGCACCCCTCCATGCAACAAAAGAGCAAGAATATTCATGATTTCTTCACCCTCCGCCTCCACTTCTACCAGTGGCAATCAAGCTTAACGCACCACTGATAACCAATGGAAAAAGCGATACAAGGAATTTGATTTTTGAATACATGACTAGAAGGTGTAGGATACAGATATCCCCTTCAACGCTTCCCACTCACCTCATTACCAACCTCTGTTAGATGTCATAGTTCCCATCATTAGTAAGCGCTTGAAAGGGCCTACTATCATTCTATGCATAACCCAAAGGGGTCTCCTTCATAGAAAGAAGTCAAATCCATAAATGACTACTTAAAAAGTTTTAAAATATCATGGACCAAAATGGGATGTACAATCATGTCAGATGGGCATAACGAAGGAAAGTTTTTCACCACTTTTTATTTCCTTGTTTCTTGCCCATAAGGAACCATGTTTTGGAGATCAAAGATAGCTTTTGGTTGCTCCGAAAATGTTTTCACTTAGCTAGGGGAGCACTTTATGGGATGCAAAGGGTTTGTGGTCTCCCAACCCATTTGTTTATTTTTAACTTACTTTTGGAGAGCTTAGATCGGGTGTATACTTGCCTTGGGATCAATGCTAGAGAAGCACACTTCTTGATGTGGTAGTTGACATGTGGAGTATTGGCATCTTCTACAAGGGTGTACTTGTTGGGTGGAGAATGGGCACTCAACATATGTTGAGTAACCACTTTAGAGGAGGGTGTTCGACACTTGGAGGTTGGGCACTTAGCATTAGGAGCATGTAACCCATTTGTTTATTTTTAACTTACTTTTGGAGAGCTTAGATCGGGTGTATACTTGCCATGGGATCAATGCTAGAGAAGCACACTTCTTGATGTGGTGGTTGACATGTGGAGTATTGGCATCTTCTACAAGGGTGTACTTGTTGGGTGGAGAATGGGCACTCAACATGTGTGGAGTAACCACTTTAGAGGAGGGTGTTCAACACTTGGAGGTTGGGCACTTAGCATTAGGAGCATGTAACCACTTTACATACAATTTGAGGAGGAATGCAGGAGTTAAGGAGTTATAGATTGGAGAGTGAACAAACTTGGAGGAGCGCTTGAGATGTGTTCACCTAGCTTGGAGGGCGCACAACCTTGAGGGTTAGACAAATCCTAATGTCACGTGTGGACACCGTGCTTTGAGGAGAGTTCCGTTTGAGGTTTTGTTTGTTGACTTAGCCTAGGGTTGCTTCGAGACTTAGTCTATGTTTTATTGTTGGCCCCCCTCAACTTAGTCTACATAAAGGGCGAAAAGTGTCTCTATTGAATAACAACTATTTTCTATCTTGGAGATTGATAATTGGTGTGAAGCTAGCTAAGAGAGCGTTGGAAGACCATGTATTACTCTTGCAACAAAAGATCAATGTGTGTGCAATGCTAGCGCTAGGGTTCCTTGGTTCGTGAAATGCAAGTGTTGAGTAATGTAGCTTGTGGGATGCCTTGGTGTGCTGTTGGCTTGTTTGGAAGATTCAAGGGTTGGCTTGTAGAGGTTCATGGGATGCCTTGCTGGCCTCTATATTGCTGGTTAGGGTTTCAGTGATTGTGGATGTCCTACTAGGGTTTGAGATGCATTGAAGAGCCCATGCATGGCATAAGCTGAAAGGACTTGTATTAGCTTGGGATTAGCTGAGGTGTTGTATTTTATCATCAATACAGTGAAAATATGAAGTGCACTATTGCTGTCCTAAATTTGTGATTCAATATATGATTTCCAATCTGATTTTTCTCGTGTTTTGAGAAAGTTCCATGGCTGTTCTAGTATGCTGATTTTTAGGACAGCGGGGCTGAATGCTATGTTGCTCTAACATGTTTAATGAAACTTTCAAATATGATCTGTCACTGTTATAATTTTTCCATAATTGGAGTAATTTTCAGATCTGTGTATTGAGATCAGTGTTGATAATATCAGTATTGGCAAAATATCGGCGAGGGTCCAGAAAACATCTTATCGGCAGTATCGGCGAAAATATCGGCAGAATATCGGAGAAAATCGGCAAGCATAAACAATCAAATTTTTTCAGTTTTTTAAACAGCGGATATTTTCAAAATATGGCGATATTTTGCCGATATTTTGAAAATATCGCTATATTTTGAAAATATCACGATATTTACTCAGCGATATATCGTTTTGCAGAAAACATCGCGATATTTTCGAATATCGCCAATACTATCAACACTGATTGAGATAGATCTTGCTCCAAGGACTGCTGAAATGATCCATGTTTGAAGTCTTTGTGGTGTCTACATTATTAAGTTTGCTTAGAAGTACTGTTGGGAAGATATGAAATTTCTTGCAGGGCAGTTAAAAAATTTAGTTTCAGGACTAAGGTTGAAAACTCTATGAAGTAGGTCAATGACCTCATACGAGGAAGGTGAAAATTTCAGATTGGGGAAATTTTTAAAATTTGTACAAACAGTGCTAACTTATTTCAGCTTTTGTATGGGATTGTTATGTAGATGGGGGTGGTGAATGGTATTCAGCTGCTAAAGTGTTAGAGGCTGCTAACCTAACAATTGGTAGTAGATAATTTGTGGGGTTCCAGATGTGGTTCTCATAGGATCTTACATATGGATGCATAAACACGATAAAACAAACAATGGACACATATAATCGGAGAGAATAATCAGTGTCACTAATACTAATGATGACGATGCATCAAGAGGTGACAAGTGCATAGGGCTCATTCGAAATCCCGAAACAGTAAAGAAGATCAGGTTTGCTTGGGGTCTTGGGTGCACCACAAATAATGAGGTAGGGAACCTATCAGCCCTTCAAGGGCTTGATTAATCCAAGAATTGAATCAAAATGAAGTCATAATTATCAGAAACTCTACTATAATTATTCAGGGGCTCAGATTTGTGCAAAATCCCAACTCCCTGGGACCAGCAAGCATTTATCAAAGAACATTACTTCTTGTAAAGGTGTTTCAGCCAGCCTGCTTTCTCGAAGTTAAAAATGCATCTAAACAGGGAAGCTGATGGAATGCCCAACCAGGAGTTCATGAACTAGAAAGTAATTTAAGGATTTAGAAAAAGACGCAATATCAACAAGCTTGCCACAATTTGAAGAATCTCCTCAGTCTTGTGCTTTGGAGGGACTCATGCACATGTCACCCCCCAAAAATAACCTAGAAGCAAAGATGTTTTACATGTTTTATGGCATACCAAATCAGAAGTTTCCCTAAGGCTACACGTTTATGAGAGCAACTCAATATTTGTTAGAACAATCAGAGTATGCATGTAGCCGTAATGGGATGTTGATGGAGAATCAGGTAATAAGGTCAATTTGTCATGCTTGGATGTAATGGAAATCTCCTGGGTTGGTAAGAGCATTATATTGGCTAGTTATGCAATAGGTCTGAAAGACAAAACTTACAGTGGGTAGCCTGTATTATGGAGTTGATACATACAGGAAGTCTGAAGAATGTGACTTGTTGTGAGCAACAATATATGACAGATTGGAAGGAGTCAGATCACTGTATTTATGGCAAAAGACAGGCAAGTGTCAAGGCAAATGTGGACTGAAAGGGCTAAAGGAGAAGGGCTTCTCTAACAAGTAAGTTATGTTTTGTTCTTGTCTTCCTTTTGGGCAGATTGCAGATTTGAAGGAGCAAATCACAAGCCCTAGTTTTGTACACTATGCATACTAGCTATATTAATGATTGAGGGCCATGATCCCTGGTAAGGGAGCCCCATGATTCTTTTATTGATGGATTAATTAAATAATCAAGCTTTGGGATCAAATCTTTGTTTACTTATGATTTCACTGCTGAAGATTTCTGATGTGCAAAGTGCTAGAAAGTTGAGGGTTCCTAGTGTGTTTGTGTGCGTGATTAGCCTCACACCAGATCTAGGGCCTAAGGAAAATTCAACATCAAGCATGATTAGCATGCAACTAAGTAGATGAAGAATATGAAATATGGTTTCATTCTACATAAGGACCATAATGCAATTAATTTTACCTCAATTAATTATTTTGCTTCTTTCCTCCATTTTGTGCCTAGTTTTACATTTTAGAGCATAAGTGTTACCAATTTCACTCTTCCATGTAAATTTTTAATCCCAGGTCTGATTTATTTCTCTCCACAATGGTTTTATACTTAGAAAAATATTTATGCTCAAACAAATTTTGAAATTATTGGAAAATAAATACTCTGGTATTTATACCTTCACAATAAGAATTATGCAGTGGAAATTTATAGGAAAATCAACCAAAAGATAGCATATAAATTTTATGCACACAAATATTCCTTCACTTTTATTAATCTAGAAAATTTAGGGCCTTCACCCACAAAGAAATACACAAAATTTACAACAATTATGTGAACCTGGAAATGGCCCACTGGATTTTGGTCTAGAGGAAATTCAACCTCTAAAATTGAATGCTTTGGGGAATAACTCAACCTCTGGCAAAGACTTGGCCTCCACCTGAAAATAACTCAGCCTCCACCTGTACAACCATGCCCTACAAGAAACTCAATCGTTGAAGTTTTGGACTCTTCCTTAGCAATACACAACTAGCTAGAAATATAGGCTTCTCCCTTGAGTCTCGTCCTCCTCGGAATTCTCAACCTCCTCAAATTTCCTCTTAGGAAAATCCCTGCTACACACCTTCTTCTCTTCAATCATTGAGCCTCTTAATCTTTGAGAAAATCGCTTCCTCAATCACAATGTGTCTTTCACCTATCCCTTAGGCTTATTTTATAATTTCATCTTGAGCTAAATCCCTAACCCTCAAATCTCCAACGTCATACACAGCTAGGAATAATTTTTAACCCACTTAGATCATCGATAGATATTAGATCTAACTCAAATAATTAAATTATTATCCTTAGAAACTTAGCCAAATAGCCCAACATTAATCAATTAAATTAATTAATGTGCTTTTCCTAAGTTAGACTTGGGAAGGAAATCATAATAACACTTACTCCTCTTAAGCAAGCACTTAAAGAAGCAATCTAACATCTTTTGCATGCTAAGACACCAAGCCTACGCAAAAGCACATGTATGAGTTAATAACATCAACACTCTCTCCTTGCAAGTTGACTTTGTAAAACACAAACTTGCCCTTCCTTGGGGGCTTGATGTGAATGCCTACCACCTACTCATTTGTGGAGAGATGTACTTGAGCTTCACAACTCCCCTCTAGACTTTGTCTCTAATGAAATGATACCTGATCTCTATATGCATGGCCCTATCATGAAACAATGGATTCTCAGAGAGCTTAATGCAACTCTAATTGTCGCAGTGAATCACAATTGGATCCAACTCAATACCAAACAATCACGTAATCATCTTAGAAAGCCAGATGGCCTCACAACTCGCCAAACTCGCAACCATGTACTCAGCCTCGACTAAACTGAGCACCACTGAACTTTGCTTCCTGCAAACCATGAAAATATTGTTGATCCCAAACTGAAGCAACACCCTGAAGTGCTTTTCCTATTTGCAGCAGCATTCCTAGTGCAATATGAGTTTGCATAATTCACTAATTGCACTCCATCACTCTTGACATAACTAAGTCCATACTCCATTGTACCTTGAAGATAACAGAGCACATGCTTCTTTGCAACCCAATGAACCCCCCTCAGCTCCACCATAAACTGGCTCAATGTGTTCGTAGCAAAGCATATACATGGCCTAGTGTTGACTAGATACATCAAAGAACCTATCAACTTCCTATACAATGTGGGATCCACCAACTCTTACTAAGAAGCATTCAACTTCCTCAAGTTGGTAGTCATGGGTGTTGACATAGGCCTGCAAACCTCCATCCTGAATCTCTTCAGGATCTCAACTGCATAATTCCCCTGTCCAAGGAAGATCTCACGTGTCTGTTGTCACACCTCCAATCCCATAAAGGAGTGTATCATGTCGATGTCTTTCATCTCAAACTTTGTTGCAATATCTTGCTTGCACATCTCTAGGAGCTTCTCCAAACTTGTAAGAAAGAGATCATCCACATACAACACTACAATGATTGGATCATCTCCAAAAAGTGTGTAATACATGTTGGGATCCACCTCCCTCTTGGTGAAGACCATGCTTAATAGATACCCATCAATGCTCGAGTACCATGCTCTAAGTGCTTGTTTGGGACCACACAAAGAATTCTTCAACTTGCATACATGAGAATTCGTTCCATGCACCTCAAAGCCCTGTGGTTGCTTAATATATACCTCCTCCAAAATAACCCCATTGAAGAAGGTTGTTTTCACATCCATCTAATGTATCTCCACCCCATCTCTGAGGCAACAGACATAACAACCCTAATAGAAGTGTATTTGGCGACTACAGTAAATCTCTCCTCATAATCCACTTCCTCCTTTTAGGAGACCTCTCAACACAAACCTAGCCTTATACTTCTCGATGTTGCCATCTGCAGCATGCTTGATCTTGTAGATCCACCTAGACCTAGCAACCGCTTTCCCCTCTAGCCTCAAAACAATGTCCCACACATCATTCTTCATGACGGAGGCATACTCCTCCACCATGGCATCTCTCCAAACCTGTTAATTTGTTGCCTCCTCATAACTGTTAGGCTCGGAGTCAATGATGTCACTCATGAGTGCCATGTAACTAAGAAATTGTCTCGATGGTCTACTCTCTCTAAACATCCTCCTAGGAGCCTTCACATGCTCCTCAGCATCCCTAAGAGTCTGCTCCAACCATCTGCAACTCCTCCTTATAGAAGTAGAAGGTGCCTCTTGCCCAACCTGATCTGAAGACTAAGTACTTGCTATTGTAGAATTCAGTAGGGCAGCTATTTGAACTTTTCTCTTCATCCTTAATAATTGCTTGTGAACTTAATTAGCTTCTTTTGTTCTTTATTAGTTTATTTTCATCAAACAATTATCAAGAGCATAAACAATGAAAATCATAGAAGACAATGGACACAAAATATAGGCTCCAAGCCAGGGCAAAACCATCCAATGAAAAAACCCAAAAAATCTCCTCTTCTTATAGAATTAGTTCAAATGAAAAAACCAAGACCCAAAGACCAAAGTCAAAACCTCCTCGAAGTTACCAAGTCAACCCTCCAAGAATCCCTCTCAAACAAGTCAAAGATTGACCAAGTCAAACCTCTTAAACTTTGCTCTACTTCAGAACTTCAGCTTTCTTACTTCAGATCTGCAATTTTGGCTTCTTGTAGACAACAAAAACCCTAGCCCTTAAGCTTCCCAAGAGATCCTTCCTCAAGTTGATTAAAGTCTTCAAAGTCAACAACAGTCAAACCTAAACTACTCCAATCACAAATTCGGCCCTTACTTTAGTTCTACAATCTCGTCCTAAAACTTTCGGTCCTGTAATTACTACAAAAACCCTAGATATTTGCACGTGTCAACAGAATGATGCTTAAAAATCAGATCTTTGTTTCTTGCTTAGACTTCTTCTTGCTTCCTTGTTCTTCGCTCTTGTTTTTCACCTTTTCTTGCTTGAGATTGAACTACAAAAGTGTTGAAAAATCTAGGGCACCACTTACATTAGGGTTCTTTAAATGATTTCTCTTAAGTTGACAAGTTCTTGTGATGTCCTTTAGTTCTTCTTCATTATATTAGTAGTAGCATTTCCATCATCAAGACAAATGCCAAAACAAATGATGATCACAAACACAAGAAAAAGTACACAAGATGTATGCACTCAGCTAGGGCAAAACCCCTAAGAAGGGAATAACCCAATCAAACTCTTTACTAGTAGAACCAAATCAAAATGAGACAGACCAAGACCATGACACAATCTTTCCTCCTTCCATCAAGTCAACCCTTGAGAATCTTCTTTCAAAATTCAGTACTTCAACTGAACCAATAGACTTCGTCCTCTTATGTTTTTGTAATATTTGGTCTCTTGTTTCTTCTTTTGTACTTTTGGTCCTGCAATGTATCATATTTCTGTGGTGCGATGTTCCTGTTATATGTGACAATGAAAAAATTTCGGCATCCTTTTCAACTCCTTTTAGGCTACTTCGCATCCTTCTTCACTGAAATATCGCAAATCAAAGTTGCTTGTCTCATTTCCAACTAGGTCGAGTTCACTTTGGTATAAATAGTTGTTTATGCATGTTATATTGAGGCTAACATGAATGATAGGAGACACTGACTTGATAGGGAGTACAACCAACTTGATGGAGGAGGATAAGGCATAATTTTTTTACATAGAAACTTTTCTTTCTTTGACACAAGGAGCCCAAGAAGGGTCTCTTACATAACGACTTTGACTCAACAAAAATCCTAGAGCACTCAATGGGTGCTTTGACCTATTGACCATTAACCCAAGCATGAAACCCATGTTTTAATAAGTAAATTTCTTTTACAATAAAAAATTCATTTTTCTTTCTTTTGACAAATAAAATTATGAAGACCGACACTAGTTACATTCTTCAACACTCCCTCTTAACTAGGGAGGTATTCATAATTACATATATACATAGGTACAAGGATGATCTCAAAATGATATGTTCTACGAAGAGTCACAGGACACATAGTGCTATAGATTAGATACTTGACCAAGGTATCTAATCGGTTGGGACTAAGGTGTGTTCCAAGCTTTAGCCACTCTAGGTACCATCAAGCTTTACCTCTAACACCAACCCAAGGATCTAGGTGTGTATCCAAGGTCGGAGCTCCAAAACCAATGCCACCCTCCCTACTTCAGGATATGGACATCATTGCAGGTCGACCAAATGTCCTCCCAAGCATCTTGTTGCCCCAAGATGCTTCATCTCTCCTATCAACTAAATCAGATATATCCACCAATCCAAGCATGCTTTCAAAATGTTTCAACCTTCTTATGGAGAGATCTGCATGTACAAACACAACCCTAATTAGTAACAAACTTTCAAATATATACAAGTTAGCACAAACCTCTGGCGTCCTCAAATATTTTGATGTTGCTTAGGTCATCATCATATTATCCAAACTCATTTCTATGGAAGCTTCCTTCTTCAACTTTTCCAACAGCATCAAACTCAACCTCGGCGCTTTTCAACATAACCAAGTTTTTGTTTACAACTTCATCAATCATGAACTTGTCTGTAGTGCTTTAGCTATTCTCTAATCTCAATCATCTATATGATCTTTATATCAAGTTATCAATTGGAAGAGATTAACTTTTCAACCAAGCTCCCTCTCAACTAGGGAAATATACACTTTTCCTTTATCCAAGTTTCTTGTTAACTAGGGAAAAAAGTCCAACAATTTGTATTCATCTAGCCACACAGACTCTTTCGTTTTCATCATCATTTCATTGGAAAACTTTGACCTTACAAAACTTTATTTCATCATTCCTTCATGGCAACAAGGTTATCTATCAATCAAGTATGGTAGGTGTCGATAAACGAGTTCAGGGGGTTGTAGCTCCCTTCTAGTAGGAGCTGGAGAACGAGAGTAGGTTGTAGCCTCCTGCAGGTGGTTGTCTGCGTGCTAGTAAGAGTCTGCACCAGTACAAAATGTGACGAAAATTTTCTTCATATAATAAGAAAGAAGATAGAGATAGTGGTAGCGGTAGCGGTGGTTTTCTCCCACATTGGGTTTCCACCTAAAATCCTGGTGTTCTATGTGTGTTGCTTATGTGTTGTGTTTTTTTTGTCCTTTACTACATATTGGAAAGTTATTGATTTAAAGATACAATGGTTAAAGATAAACATTTGATGGAATACATGAAAAATTAGTAAATTGGATATACATTGGTTTCCTTCACTAAAATCGCGTACATACGCAAGTTACTTTAAGAACAGTAGCGTACATAATTTTGTATGTGAAATTGAAAGTTAAAGTAAATTAAAATACTGATTCACCCCGCCCCTCTCAGTATTTTTCCTAACAATTGGTATCAAAGCAGGTCCCTCAGAAGAAGCTTGATTGCTTAAAGGGAGATCCATCAATATGAGCAATCAAGAGGGAGTATCTTCCATTAAGCCACCGTTCTTTAATGGCACTAAATTTGTATTTTGGAAAGTCAGAATGAGAGCATATTTGCAGGCACTAGGAGCCGACGTTTGGGCAATTGTTGAAGGTGGACCAGCCTCCATTCCCACAAAGGATGCAGGTAAGAAACAATATGAGATCAATGCAAAGGAAATCAATGCTATCTTGGGAAGTTTGGTTGAATATGAGTTTGTGAAAGTCATATAGTTGAATACCACAAAGGTAATATGGGACAAGCTTGTTCAAAGATATGAAGGTGACACTAAGGTAAAAAGTGCTAAACTTCAAACGTTTAGAATTCAGTATGAGACTCTTGAAATGCATGATGACGAAAGTATTGCAAGCTTCTTCCTTAGAGTAGACGAGATTGTTAACTCAATGAAAAATCTTGGTGAAGAAATAAAGGATTCTATTGTTGTTGAAAATATTTTAAGATCTCTAACCTCAAAGTTTGATTCCAAAGCCTCCGCCATTGAAGAAATGCAAGATTTGAAGAATCTCTCTGTTGAACAGCTTAATGGGATCTTGACAGCTTATGAGATGAGAAAAGGGGGTACATCAGATATTAGAGAAGTAGCATTCAAAGCCACAAACAAAGGGAAAGAAAAAGAAGAGCCTAAGAAAATAGATTATATTACAGACGAAGAAGCAAATTTTGTGAAGAAGCTCCAAGCCTCCAAGTAGGAACAGGCAGGTTCAAAGGTAAGCTTCCTTTTAAATGTTTTTCCTGTGGAAGGGTAAGTCATTGTCCTGCTAAATGTCCTTGTAAAGGAAATCATGAGAAAGAGAAGAATGTTCCAAAGAAAAATGTTAAAAGAAATTTTGATACCAAGAAAAGTTTCTATACTCATGAAGATAGTGAATATTCTTCCAATAATGAGGATGATGAATCAGAACAAGATTGTCAATTACTTATGGCATTTGAAGAACAATGTGTAGATAAATCTGACAATGTCTTTATGGATGCTCTAGAAGAAATTGATAGACTCAGGGTCATAAACATGAATCAAGAAAAGGAAATCAATATGTATAAGGAAAACACCCTTGTTGAAGAAATAACTCCGTTGAAAATTCGCCTAGAAGTAGCTAAATTAGTTGAAGAAGCTTTGAAGGAACAAGTCCAAGAAAAGGAAAGGCACTATGAAAACTTAGAACTTGAAATTGTGGGCCTAAGAAAGGAACTTGAGAAAACAAAGGCTCTAAATCTTAGATTTGCTAAAGGATCTGAAACTTTAAAGGAGATCATTAAAGTGCAACGCTCTCCTCTAATCAAGACGGGTCTTGAATACAATTCAAATGGTGAAACATCAAAGCCTATGAAATCTTATGAAACAGGTACAAGAAGTTATGTCAATGCAGTAAAAGGAAGCAATCATCAGAATTATAAAACTCAGCAAAAGAATGAAGGATCAAATCCTTCTCATATAAAACAACTTTTCCATGCACAAAGGGCAAGCTACTCAAGAATGTATTATACTCCCAAGTATTCTTACTTCAATGGTCAATGTTTCACTTATCACAACTTTTGTCACAAAGCAATTCATTGTGTTGCTTATAAAACGATTATGACTAGAGAAGAAAGAAAGCAACAGAATGTTATCGGAACAAAGAAATCTTCTTATAATGTTTTCTCACCTCTTTAGAATGAAACTGAATGTTTCATTTGCAATAACTTTGGTCATGAAGAAAATGAATGCAAAAACAAATTGAAGTCATCTTATCAACAAGAACAGAAGACAATACCACACAAGGTATGGCAAAAGAAAAATACTTCCTCTAAAAATTGTGGTCTAGCATTGTATACAGGAGATTAAGAGAATCTATGTACATTGACAGCGGAAGTTCAAAGCATATGACAGGTGACAGAGATAAGTTTGTTTATTTTAATGAAATAAACAAAGAAAAGAATGTAACATTTGGTAATAACTAACATGCTGCCATTAAAGGGAAAGGATCTGTGTTTTAAAGAAAAAGGTCAAGGCTGAAAATGTATTATTTGTTGATGGGCTAAGACATAACTTGTTAAGTGTTGATCAAGAGCATGAAGTCACTTTCAGATCAAAGAATTGCGTGGTAAGAAATTTGGATACAGGTAAGATCATAATCAAGGGAACCAGAACTCCAGGCAATGACTATACCCTAGAGGGCGGCAAAGAGCACTGTTTTTTGAGCAAATTTGAAGAAAGTTGGCTTTGGCACAAAAGGTTGGGGCACTTCGGCTTTTTCTCAACTATACAAGTCAAGCAAGATGAGAGTAGTTCATAACTTGCCCATAATTTCTCCAACTAAAAATAGCATTTGCAAATCATGTCAATTTGGTAAGCAATCCAGAGTTCAGTTTAAAGTTAAAACAGGTACTTCAAGTAAACCATTTGAACTTGTTCACACTGATTTATGTGGACCTATGAAAAAAAAGTCTCCTCGTGGTGAACAATACTTCATTTTATTTATTGATGACTTTACAAGAATGTGTTGGATCAGTTGATGACTTTACAAGAATGTGTTGGATTAGTTTACTAAAATATAAAGATGAGGCATTTGATAAGTTTAAAATATTCAACGCTTTGGTAGAAAATTAATTGGATCTAAAAATCAAATGTCTTAGATCTGATAGAGGAGGAGAGTTTATATCAAATGAATTTTTCAATTTTTGTGAACAACATGGAATCAAAAGACAATTTTCCATAGCTAAAACTCCTCAACAAAATGGAGTGGCAGAAAGAATGAACAGGACAGTTCAACAAATGGCACGTGCCATGCTTGATGAGTCAGGAACACCACACACCTTTCAGGGAGAAGCAGTACATACAGCCGTAAATATACTTAACAAAGCGTTGATGAAGGAATCCTCCTTGGATACTCTTCTAGAAGCAAAGGATATAAATGTTACAATAAAAGACTTCAAAAATTGTTAAATGTGTGGATGTTGTGATTGATGAAGCATCCACGAGTACCAAAAGCGAAGCACAAGCAGATGACGAACCTCTCCCTACTACACTCCAAGAAGTTGTAGGAGAAGAAAGAGAAGCATCAGAAGAAGGAAATGAAAATACAAATATGTCAGAAATGTTTAGAAAAATCATTCTGAATCTCAAATTCTAGATGATAAGGAAGCGGGAATACAAACTAGAAGAACTTTTGTTGGGACTTCTAGTCACTTAGCCTTACTATCCACAATTGAACCTCAAAATGTGAATCAAGCAAGCAAAGATGAATCTTGGGTTATGACAACGCATGAAGAACTTGATCAAATAGAAAAGAACAATACATGGGAACTAGTACCAAGGCCTCATGATTAAAATGTAATTGGGACAAAGTGGGTGCTCAAGAACAAACTAAATGGAAATGGAGAAGTCATTCAAAACAAAGCATGACTTGCATGCAAAGGCTATGCTCAACAAGAAGGGATAGGCTTTGAAGAGACATTTACGCTTGTTGCTAGACTTGAAGCCATAAGAATGTTTCTTGCATTTTATAGCTTTCATAACTTTAAGGTATATCAAATGGATGTTAAATCTGCATTTTTAAATAGGGATCTAGAAAAAGAATTTTATTTTAAACAACCTAAAGAAACAACCTGAAGGATTCATCCTTGGCAATGATAAAAATCTTGTTTGCTAACTTAAGAAGGCATTGTATGGGTTAAAACAAGCTCCTCGTGCATGTATTATCTTCTTGACATGTATCTTTAGCAACAAGGGTTCAAGAAAGGATTTACAAATAGCAATTTGTATACCAAAATTGACAAAGACAAATTGTTGATAGTAGTGGTTTATGTAGATGACATCATATTTGGAAGCAATGTTGAATCTATGAGTCAAGGATTTGCTTCAGTTATGCAGCGGGAATTTGAAATGTCTCTACTTGGTGAGCTAACATACTTTCTTGGTCTTCAAGTTCAACAAACTAAAGATGGCATCTTTCCTTCTCAAACCAAGTATCTCAAACAGATTATGAAGAAATATGGAATGGAAGACTGCAAACCTGTATGCGCACCAATGGTAACAGGATGCAATCTCAGGGAAAACGATGACTCTCCTACAGTAATCAACCAGAATACAAATCTATGATCGACAGCTTGATCTATCTTACAAATACAAGACCAGACATTAAGCATGCAGTTGGCATAGTTGGATGACTTCAAGCAAATCCAAAGGAAACTCATCTCCAAGCAGTAAAGAGAATTTTCAAGTATCTGCAAGGCACTCAATCTTTTGGTCTATGGTATCCCAAAAACTCAGATTTTGCACTTCATGCTTACACAGATGCAGATTCGGCAAGTAATATTGATGATTGCAAAAGCACTAGTGGAGGAGCATCTATTTGGTACCTCACTTAGTTTCTTGGTTCAGTAAGAAACAAAGTTTTATTGCTTTATCAACTGTTGAAGCAGAATATATTGTTGTTGCCACTTGTTGTACTCAACTTCTATGGATGATCCAAACATTGCAAGAAATTCAAGTCCCCTGTCCTCAACCTATTCCTATTCTCTATGACAACATTAGTACCATAAGTATCTCTAAAAACCATGTCATGCACTCAAAAACGAAGCACATTCCAATCAAATACAATTTTCTTAGAGAACAAGTGCTTGAACAAAAGGTTAAATTGGGGTATGTTCCTTCAAAGGAGCAAGTTGCAGATTTATTTTCCAAGCCTCTTCCACGCGATTCCTTTGAATATCTCAAACAAAAATTAGGTATGATTCTTGCTTCTTCACTCTATTAATTGTTCTAACAGGTATGTCATGTTCAAGGGGAGTTGTGGCTGTAAACACCATCAGTTTACTTTTTGTAAGCAAATTGTATGAAAGGCAATCGCATATATACGCGACTTTTGAGCTAGATAGTCGCGTATGCCTCTCAATAATGAAGATGGAGTGGCACGGATTCAGGGGGAGCTTCCCACGTGCTTCCATCATTTCATTATTGGTATTTTGGTTCTGACATTGGTTTGTTGCAGTCTGTTGGTGATGCCCTTATGATGTTTTAAAATGATGATTGATTCATATAAGTTGATCTTATATTGTTGTTGTTGAAATGGTTCTTGATGTATTTGTTGGTTGTTGAGATGGTTCTTGATGTATTTGCTGGTTGATGAGATGGTTGTGATCAAAGGTTGGCACAGGTTCAAGGGGAGCAACTATTAGGCTTCTAAAAGTGCATTTTCAGCATTATGATTGCTTGAGCACTTCTTGTTGCGTGATGGGTTTATGATGAGTACATATCATTGCTGCTCTATCGTTGTTATTGTTGTTACTACTGAAGATACTTATGTCGTTGTCATTATGTCAGAATGCTTGAGTTACTTATGCTACAGTTACATTATTGATTATTAATACTTCTTAATACACTTGATGGAGAAATTGATGATACATTGCCTCATCTTACATGATGAGGATGTTCATGCTGCTATCTATGCTGCTGTTATCAGATGTTTATGTTGCAGATTCCTATATGTTGCACAGTGGTTGTTGATGCCTATTATTATTGCAGTCCCTGTTTTTGGTTATTAGTGTCATATGTGTCTCTTGATGCAAAGGTCATGTTGTAAATCATTATAAAATTCAGTCATGTATGGGATATTGGGGTCAAGTCATGCTATGTTATTTTGGGACATTGATGTAAAATTTGGGTCCAATATGTAAACCCAATATGTTGGGTATCTGATGTAATCACAAGTCGTTGGTGATAGGAAAGGTCCTTTTTGGTTAAGTCATAAAGTATTGTCCTCTATTGAATATCTTCAGAGAAGCAGAAGATTCAGCATATGCTCAAGGGGAGCATGGTCAGTATGCAGACTTCATAATTCATATTAGCATATCAGTCTCACAGCGATGAATACTACAAGGGAAGTACTTCATTCAGTGTGGTTCCACCCTTTGCCCTTCATGTCAAAGGGGGAGAGAAGCTTGGTGTTTAGAGGGAGTGCTTGGAGAGAAGACTTGGTGATTGTCGATCTGTTTTCAGATGTTTGCAGGTGGTGTCCAAACACCAAAATGGTTGCCATCAAAACCCACAGGGGGAGACTGTTGGCATTATGGCTAATGTGTTGTTCTTAGTGGCAACCTGCTTTATAAAGATGTACTTGATGTCAACAGTGTGGTAATATGATGATTATGGAACTCATGCAGATTGGTACAGATGATACAGAGGATATGGACAGAGAAACGACAGTTTAGTGAAGTTTGAGAAAGCATACGCGGTTCCTCTGAAGAAGGGTTGCATACATATGCAGGAATTGTGAATAAAAATCGCATACAAAATCTGAACCATGGAAATCTAGATATCAAGGGTCATTACCATGGTATTGGCCCATAGCACTTGAAGTGACAATGTTCATTTGATCTCATCAACAAATACTAACGACATTACCAAAGGATTTACCTAAAGTATTGGCTAAGGCAAAAGCTATATAAAGAGATGGAGATCAAGGTGTTGTGTGTGCAAGTAAATGGTTTATTTATATGGGATCTGATCTGAAACAAGTGTGCACCAGAGAGCAAGGAGAAGACTCATACCTGAAAGATCTGAAGACATGTTGAAATATATGATTGTTTGATTTGCTTGTTTAATGATAGATCTGTTGTTATAAGTGATGTTGTGATCTGACTGTGTTTTCAGTAATCTGATGATTTGATAGTAAGGTATGTGCAATATGTGTTGTGTTTGCAGCGAAGGATTGATTCAGTGATTTAAGATTTGTGCGTCGGTTTGCTTCTAAATAATCGTCGTACATACTACACATGCGGATCTGTTTTGGGATAGTCGCGTATATATTCAACGATGTATTTTTCAGTATATTGAGATCTGTACACGAGTGTTCCACAGCATAAGTGCGTATATACGTTGGTCTGCTTGATTATAAGCGCGTATATATTCTGAATCAGATTTGGTCAAGGTTTGCAATGCTACTTGATGATAATTGTTGATGATGTATGTCTTATTTGTTGTTGTCTGTCAATGATGTCTTGATTTGTATCTAGCAATGTTGTTTGGGTTGATTGCTAAATTGATCAATTATGATGTTTGGGTATGGTTCAATGATCTATAATTGGTTCAGTACTTGATTCAGTGGGTGATTCGGCGTTACAATGATTATGTTAGCCAAAAGATTCAGTGTTCAGTAATCTGAGATATGTACGCAGGTTCTATTAAGGAATCAGATATGTATGCAGAGGAAGCGCGTATATACACAAGTTCTATTAAGGACAGACGCATACGTATTTTTAAGTTTAGTGTTCTGGTTGGGATCTATATTCAGTAGTTTGATGCTTCAGAAATTCAGTTGATTTACAGAGATTCAGTGATTCAGAATTGTAATTCAGTGTTTCAATTTGGATATTAGTTTGGGCTTATTGTTGATCCAATATGAAAATTTGATGAAAAGTGGCCTACAAGTTGTTTGATGATTGCTTAACAGGTGGATCCAGTCTGAAACACTCTGAAAAGTGGTCCACAAGGAGCTGAGGGTTGCAGCATTCAGTAAGGGGGTAGGAGCTCCCTTTTGATAGGTGTCGGTAAACAAGTTCAGGGGGTTGTAGCTCCCTTCCAATAGGAGTTGGAGAACGAGAGGAGGGTGTAGCCTCCTACAGATGGGTGCCTGCGTGCTGGTAAGAGTCTGCACCAATACAAAATGTAATGGAGATTTTCTTTATAAAATAAGAAAAAAGGCAAAGACAGCAGCAACAGTGGTTTTCTCCCACATTGGGTTTCCACCTAAAATCCTGGTGTTCTATGTGTGTTGGTTATGTGTTGTGATTTTTCTTTCCTTTACTACATACTAGAAAGTTATTGATTTAATAATACAATGGTTAAAGATAAACATTTAATGGAATACATGAAAAATTAGTAAACTGGATATACGTTGGTTTCCTTTGCTAAAGTCGCGTACATACGCAGGTTGCTTTAAGAACAGTAGCATACATAATTTTGTATGTGAAATTGAAAGTTAAAGTGAATTAAAATACTAATTCATCCCCCCCTCTCAGTATTTTTCCTGACACACCAATGAGAATTCCTTCTCGAACCTAGTGGCAAACTCGCTCACCTATGTGTCTATTGAAGCTACTATATGAGTCTTCCCCTTGCCCTTCTTCTTGTTCGAACATTGACATGTGGCCAAATTTGTCACATACAAAGCACTCCACTTTGTTCATGTCCTCCTCTCCATCTCCTGAGTTACTCTTTCCTCGTGTGCTCATCTTTCCCCTACCTTCCTTGCCTGCTAGCAAGAGCAAGGTTATTCTCATCACACTTAGATTGGATCCCATGAAGAGACTCCACTCGAATCTCTTGTTGTATGATGCCATCCCATAATCTCTCCCAGTTAGGTAGATTATCAGGTGTTATGATCCCTTTGACGAAGAATGCTCATGGCTTGGAAAATTCATTAAGGGTTGTCTTCACCATCTCGTCATCTAACACTTTCTCCCAAACTACAACCAATTCGTTTTGGACCTATGTTTGGACATCTTGGTGTTTCTCGGGTTCTCCTTCAACACCACTATTTTGTTTACATTGTTGCTTTAATATAGCTTGGTCAAAGCCTTCCACATTTCCCTAGCTGATTTCTTCAACGGAGAGATGAGGGATCACATGATCCTTCAGACCATCCAGAATAAATATCCTTTCCTTCACATCTTTTTGGTTAAAGATGGTCAGTTTTGAAGCATTAATACGAGGAGTGAGAGTGCTACTCGCAAACTCTCAAATCCTTTTCAGTACTAATGTTATTTTCTCCTTCCATGGACTAATTGGATGCCCCCTCCACCCGGTCTTCATATCTTAACCCTATCACAACCATCCTTGCATACCTCCAAATCAAATACCAAAACCCCAGAAAATATACTACTAGAAAAAGAACAGTTTGTTGTTGTAAACCCTCGTGACAATTTGATCTTCCCCTCAAAGTTTCTAGTGCTCCAATACCATATTAATTTGTAATAACAAGTTTGATTTATTTCTCTCCATAATTGTTTTATAACTTGAAAAATATTTACGCTAAAATAAATTCTAAAATTGTTGGAAAATAAACACATTGGTTTAGTTCGAGTCGTTGGGAGAAATGTTGTCATCCTCCCCACACAAGTTCAATCCCTCGAAGCAAGGCTTTGACTAACAAGCTCTAATTCTCCAATGCGATGGAGGTCTGTCTCGGTCCTAGGGTTTCCAGGCGCTGCTTCAGAGCCGCTGCCACAGAACCAAACGAAGTCTCCTGCTGCAGATCGACCAGAGGTTCGACGGACGGGCTTTCCATCACTGCAAACTATCTCCGGTTTCGGGCGATACCTTTCGCTGGGAAGGTTTTGCTTGCCCTGTTCAAAAAAGAACGAAGCCCGGGGTTCGTCCCCTTTTCTTGGCCACGGGATTGTGATGGCGGTTTCATCGCAATCGCCCTGCTCATGGACGGCAGTCTCGTCCCCTCCGCTGGCTGGATATGGAATCGATCTAAGGTTTCTGGGCCGGGTATCAAAGGCAGAGACGAAATAAACTTCGAGGGGGATGCTTGGTACTGGATCTATGGCACCTGACGTCTATCTTACAAACCCTTTTGCAGATCTGGGTTTCTCCTTTCATGCTGCCTCTTTCGGTCAGAGGGCCAGCAGTCTGCGATAGGCTTTTGGGAGTCTCCCACAGCAGGGATCTAGATCCGGTCAACGGCAATCTAGATCTGGAAAAATGCTGGAGAAAAAAGGCGGATCTTTCGGATCTGAAACGACCCAGACAAAAAGAAACTGGGGTTTTGCCAGATCCAGAACAAAAATGCGAAGAACAGGACCTGGCTAAAGCAGACAGAGTGGATCTGATACAAATCTTCATCAAAACAACTGTGGGCAGTCACGTCTGCATGCAGATCTGGGACAGGATGAATGTATTGGATCTAAAAGGAGAGATCCAGGTCAAACTGGGAATCCCAGTTACTTTACAAATTCTAATGTTTTCTGGGCAATGCATGCAGGATTAGCTTTCTCTCCAGCATTACAGGGTTGCAAAGGACTCAACTATTGTCCTTAATCACAGACTGCGGGGAGGATCTAAGGGCGCCTCTTCAAAACCCACAGGCTCCTATTGCGATGCTGCTAAAGGGAAAGCTTCGCCAAAAGGGAAAGAACCTACAGTTGCCCATACTCCTTCTGGGCAGTATATCGTGGACCAAGCCCCAGAAAGCCCTTCCATATCACTGGATCTACCAGAGGTAAAATATATATTTTCAGATCTAATAAAAAACGCTGTTATTTGCAGATTTAACGGTTTCTGGCCCAAAACCGATGCGTTGTATCAGTGGATTCACACGACCTGGACAAAAAACTGTCAAATCAATCTATGCTCTAAGGGTTTTTTTATAGTAAATTTCTACACAGAAGAAGAAAAGGAAAAAACTCTCAGTGAAGGACCATGGTTCTGGGGAAATGCGGGTCTGTTTATCACCCCATGGTTCCCAGGTTTCGACCCCAATACAATGGTAGTATCTAGGATGCCTGTATGGGTAAGATTGTATAATCTTCCAATACATTTCTGGCATCATAATACCCTATCAGTTATAGGGAATACCCTGGGCAAAATGCTAAAGGTTGACCCAGATAGACACATAAAAGGCATCTTCACTTTTGCTAGGATATGTGTTGAAGTAGACCTGAGCAAAGGACTACCTGAAAGTATCTTTTTAACTTTCAACAACACGCAATGGAAACAACCTCTAGACTATGAGAATACAGCTTTTAGATGCAGGGGATGTCAACAAACAGGACATTTGCTCAACGCATGCAAAAGCCAGAATAAAAACAAACCACAACAAAGGAAGCCAAAGGGATGGCAGAATATTGATGAGATAGCGAAGAAGAATGCAGCTGAAAAGAAAGCCTCTTCAAACAAAGAAGACGAAGAAACAGAAGAAGAAGATGATGATATTACTATAGAGAATGATGAAACAGGGGACCAGAAGGAAAACACATCAGATCAGAAGACTCCACAGTTTCCTTCAAACAAGGCAGAGATTCACCATGATCAGGCTGAGCTGACTGGCACGGACCAAAGTATGGGGGGCAATAAACGGCAACATCAATCTGATACATCAGATTCTGACAAAGAAACAGGAGTGCAGAATTCCGTGTCTCATTTGGTCATTGTTCCGATCGAGCCCACTCAAGGAGAGTGGCGCAAGGTCGAAAAGAAAAAGGGACGGAAATCTTGACTTGACTGTCTTTTCTTTCCCTTTTTCTTCTGTATCTCTTCTTTCTCTATTCTCTCATTCTTTGTGCACGTTAGTTCTCTAACGCTGCGTTATCTGTGTAAAGCTCGTTGAGACCAGGTTGGTGTCTTCAGCTGAGTTTTATTCGCTTAAGCTGGTGTAACTTTTTTATTACTTTATTAATAAAAGTTACCGTTTTTTTCTCTGGAAAAAAAAGTTCAATCCCTCGAGGATTGAAACATGTATAATCTTGATATGAAATATAGAAATAATTCTCATGGAAAAAAATAACTTCACAATAAAAATCATGCAATGGAAGTTAATACGAAAATCAACCACAAGACAACAAGAATTTTCTTCCCACAAATCTTCCTTCACTTTTATTAATCTAAAAAATTTAGGGCCTTGACCCACAGAGAAATACACAAAAATTATAGCAATAATTTGAACCTGGAAATGGCCCACTAGATTTTCTCCCTAGAGGAAATTCGACCTCTAAAATCGACTACTCTGGAGAATAATTTGGCCCCTTGCAAAGTCTCGACCTCCAACTGTATGACTATGCCCTAGAAAAAACTTGGTCCCTCTAGTTGAAGTGTCGGCATCTTCCTTAGCTCTCGGCGGCCACCTAGAAATCTCGGCCTCTCCCTTCAATTCTTGGCTTACACAAAATCTCGGCCCCCTTCTCCAAGTTTCTCAGCCTCCTCACTCAAAATTCTTGATCTCCTCAAATTTCATCTTAGGAAAATACTTGCTACACACTTTCTTCTTCTCTTCAATCATTAAGCCTCCACTCTTTGAGAAAATTGTTTCCTCAATCACAATGTGTCATTCACATCTCCCTTAGGCTTAACTTATAATTTCATCTTGAGCTAAAGCCCTAACCCTCAATCTCCAAAGTGATAGACGGCTAGGATTAATTCCTAACCCACTTAAATCAGCGATGGAATTAGATCTAAGTCACTTACATAATTAAATTATCAATCCTTATAAACTTAGCCCAATAGCCAACATTAATCAATTAAATTAATTAATGTGTTTTTCCAAAATTAGACTTAAGAAATAAATCATAATAACACTTACTCCTCTCAGGCAAGCACCTAAAAAGGCAATCTGACATCTTCTGCATGCTAAGACACCAAGCCTATGCAGAAGCACCCGTTTGAGCTAATAACATCAACATTCCAAACATAACTATATCCATTAGAAAAGTGCTTAACATTGGAGATCAAATGGCCTGAGGGAACAATAAATCCATTTAATCATTCACTGATTTGAGACATGCTTTGACTGACACTTTGTTCAATATGTTGAAAGAATATCCCTAAAACACTATTACCAAAATACAATAACAACCATGAACAGAATATATTACCTGACTTTTATATCAAGTTTCTGCTCTAAAACACTGTTGCCAAAAAAAACCATGACAACCATGAAATGAATTATATACCTGACTTTTAAAGCAAGTTTCCTTCTGCGTATTAAGTATTGTGTCATTTTTGTCAAACGCTGTTTGTTCTTGTGTACAAGAAATTTTGGCCAATATTGCTGCCAATCCAAAGAATAAGCCACATAAGAAACCTAAAATGCATGTCAGAAAATAACTGCAAACTCAAAGTACCTTGAACAACCAAATTTTTCAGAAAGCCTTCACATTGAGGCAACTAAATAACAACAGAAACTAACAACACATACCAAAAATTTGTCAATGGTTTCCAGCGCTTTTTCATAATTCCTTGGAAGTTTAACTCTTTCCCATAAATTTTTTGGCATATGAGCTCTTTCGATTGACTTCATATACAAGTAAAGCACCCCTGTAAAAGAATGCAATGAAATGCCCATGTCCATCACAATCTCAAAGTCAACAGACCAGTCACCAATTCCAATACAGTGAAAATTATGGTTAAATCAATGCAAAACTAACCAAATATACATTGTCCTAGAAGATAACTGAAGCTTGAATCCGTTTTTAAATAACTCACTTTATTTTTCTATAGGTTTGGAGCTGGGGAAGGCACTAACAACAGAGATGAACTGTGTGGGCTGTGGCTTTATTGAAAGCATCTGTAGACAGAGCCTAGAGGTATTGGAAAATTGCAAATCCTGGGGATTCAAAACTACTGATTGACTGGGCCAATGGGCATAATATGAAAACAAATCCGATACTGAATCCAATCATGATCGGAGTTTTGGAGGTAAAATGAAATATGGAAGCAATTTCCTTTACTCACATCTACAGAGAGTTCAATACAAAGGCAGACCAGCTCTCAAAAAATGCTGTCTTTGCAGGAGAGAGTCCTAATAGAACAGAGAAGGAGCTCTTGTCTCAGAGTCAGAAAAATCCCTTTTTTAGTTTTTCAGGAAGATGATGAGATTCCTGTTTAGTTTTTGAATAGAACAACCATGATACTTAGGGGTCGGTAAGACCAAGAATCCACGATATGTTTTAGATGATATGAGATGTCCAGGTAAATCCTCATGGAAGATTATAACAAGTGTCTTCTAGGGCAGTCTGTAGATAAGGTTCAGCACCTTTTTGGGCCAAATGGCTATGACAATATATATTTTAATTTCCTCTGTGAACTATCCAATATAAAGGTTTTTCATGGAAACGAAAATTAAATTAGATAAAGAATAAATAAATAAACAAAAACTCAAACTCGAATCAAAACTACCAAATGCACTAAGGGGCATGGTAGGCTTATTATTTTTTCTTTTTCTTTTATTTTGTTTTTTTTTGGGGGGCAATAGTTGTAACTTGTTCATATCATGATGTAAAGCGACAACAGAATGATGTGTGTTTACGGCAGTAGCATATAACACCACTATTGATCCAAAGTAAGCAAGTTGGATGAACGGGAAAAATCAGAGCTTTTGCCGAACTATAGGCAATCGCTGCTAGACTGATCCCCAGTTAAAATACACCAATGGAAATCTATCTCAAAGGTGGATTTGTGTAGCATTATAAATCAAAAAGAGATTTTGATACAATGGGTATGTAAGTAGCAGTCAACTACCGGTTCTCGAAATCCCCAATTTCCCAGCATAACGTAAAGTGCATAAAAAAACACAGGCCCCAACACCCGGGTGGATATACCTTGAAATTGGGAAACTAAGACCTATTGCAGCTAAGCAACATAACATGTAGAAAGTTGATAACATGAAATGCATACCCTCGTGTTCCCGAATAGTCGCATACCGGCTGTTGGCAAGTGGGCATGAGCTCCGGTTGCAGAGTCCAGTAACATTGTACTCGTTTCGACAAAAGTTTTGTGTTTCCGTTCTGTATACAAAACAAAATAAATAAATAGAACACCACTGTTTAGAGATTGTTCCAGCACTCTAGCTTCACTGTTGTCAATAAAAATTCACCTTGAAATAATAGACTGCAGGAACATGCCCTAATGCCTCGCACACATAGATATTTTATTTTATGGTCAACTTAATTGTTTTTTCTAGCGGATACGAGTGAGTTTTCACTTACTTGGACATAAAGCTGCAATGGCTATGCCTGATGATCTGCCATATTACTTCGTCGTGCTGCATAGCTACCTTCTAGTACGTCACGTATCTGAAGCAACAATTTCCTGCTACCCAACTCCTAATTTCTCAGACAAAATAATTCCCCTGGTTTATTTGGAGCGCCACAACTTTTCTACTTAAGCAGTCAATGGATTCGATTTGCTCTGGATGATATGCCCCAACAGACAACATTGAGATTCTGCTTTCAACCAAATGGGGTTTTCTTCGGTGGCTTTTTATTATTGTGACGGCTTTCGATTGTGAACTACACAGCATTGTTACCTCGGGACTTTTGTTGTGTTCCAAAAAATCTTGTCGTTGTTGAAATGACTAAAACCTCAAACCCTACCGATCGTGAAGTAGACCAGTTTTATATTTATGTATTAAAAACCATTTTAATATATATATTTATTTTGTTATATAATTTTTTTCAGTAATTATTTAATGTAAGTTTAACATTGTTTTATATTAAATTGTAAAGTAATTAGTATAGATTCATGTTAATTTAACTAGTATGGATGGATCAATTATATACAGTTGAAAATTATTAAATTTCTGGATTTTTTATTAAGTTTTGTATTTTTTAACATTTTAAGATATTTGATCATTTTAGGTGCTTGGTAGATCCCGAGTTAAGATGAAATACTTATTATTTTTTACTTTGAAAAAATTCAGCTCACAAAAAAATATTTTTTAATAAGAGTTAGCGTTTTAGTTTTAGTTTATATTGTAACAATGGTTGCATGGTAAAGTATTACTTAATTTGCAAAAAGATATTACTTAATTATTAGCCCAAACCAAGTGATTACACAAGAATTTAATTCACTTTATGTATGAATTTATATGAATTGAACTTTATGACCTTATCTTAATGATTTTGTGTAGTTGATTTACACATAATTAAATAAACTTGAACCATGAATGATATAAGAATTGCCCATAAAATTATTATGATAACCTAATGAAGCATGCAATCCAAATCTTTGCACCAAGATCCATAGATGACGAACATTATGCGAAAAAAAAAAATTACCTTGTTATGTCATTGAAAGGTTTAGTTGTTGCATATTTGTTTCCTACATTCCACTTACATTTCTTGCAAATTAAAAACTAAAAAACCAATTATGTTTCTAGTGAATTAAGAACTTCACTGTCAACTATGCTACTATGTTGCCTACGCTTCCATGATATGTAGTTTCTATTACTTCACATGTAGAGAATTTTAACTTAGTTCCATCAAATGACAAACGAGTTTGTATTTTTTATTAATTAAACAAAAGTTTTGTTAAAAATAGAAACATGTCTTCCAAATAATTATTTTCCTTTTTTAAATTATTTGTAAACTCTTCTCCCACATTTACTCCATTTTACAAGCTCTATAGGATAAACATGAGTTGAGTGTTACTATGACATAACCCGACCTCCAAAATCCACTTATGGAAGTGGGCCCTACAAACTGAAACTCGTACTACCAACCCTCATTGACACTAGATCACTCAGCAGCCTGACAACCACTCCTGGTGATCAATACCTTGGATGGAACTCATTTTCACAAGCTTGACACACAACTGCACCCATAACACACTTTGCATGTGGTTAGAAGCCTATAACCACACCCACAAGCCTTCATGCATGCGATTATGACCAAAATCTCTTTGTTTTGTGTCAACGATTGCAAGATCCGTGCCACTTTTTCAGGGCACTGCCTAAAATGCCCATAACTCTTCAGAATGTAGCCTAAGGTGATGACAAGTTTGGCAATTAATAATTAAGCTAGGTCTTGCTCAAAACATGCTAGGACATAATAGACATTTTGTCAAACATATGGTAAACAAAGTAGTTACAGGTCATGAATGCATATCTAATCATAATTATATTAACTTCGTCTGAAAATCATCAAGAAGGCTCAATGTCTTGTCAAGCTAGTTGTAGCAACATGTGTTAGCCCATGCATTAAGCAATCATTCAATAACCCGTCAAATCATGAAAGAGATCCATAGTAAGAGCACATCATATAATTGTGCATATAACCAAAATATAACTAGAATAGAATCCATGACAAACTAGTCATAAAACCATCACATTAATCAGTACAAGTGCTTATAGATCACAATAGAAAAATAATTCATATTAATGTATGCAAAGGCCGACCAAGTCAAGGACTTCCACGTACCACCCGACCATAGATTAGTTGAATCAAAATCTCTCTTTAAGTCAATCACCCATGCACCATATTCCAAGCATGAATGCGGGATCATATGGGTTAAACCAAAATAGAACCAACCAGGGCTTCTAGGGGCCAAACCACCTCAACCCTCGACCATAACAATCTCACTTATACGGTCCATAAATCACTAACATCAACTAAATCAATCTCTCCCCAAGTTGTCTAGGGCTCAGGGGACTACTGTAACGCCCTCCTCCCACATCTAGCCAAGTAATCGGGCAACCGGGGTAAACATATGACGAGAAGTTACCATGATATGATTCAACCTCCTAAGTCACGTTAAGGAAGTGGAATCGATGAAAACACACCATACAGACCTTCCACAACAACAACAAAACCCTTAGGAACCATCCCAACCTCTCAAGTAACCAGCCCCTGAGTCCTGCTAAGTTTTTAGACCAATTAACCCCCGGACACTCCCATGATATGGGCATGCCAACGTCTAGAGAGCTCTAGATGCTTCCACATCATGGTATCATGGTATCCTAGCATCCAGGGACTATTTTTCTTAGTGTTGTGTTAGCATCCCTGGGATTTGAGCCACTTTTTCAGGGCCAGATCCCAGGTCACTGCCCAAAATTCAATGATACCTTCAAAACATAAAGATAACAATGGACTAATGATACAAATGCAATCACTTTAACAAGGGATTGACTGGACCCCTACTAGCCATGACAGGGATTTCGTCAAACATGTCACAAATATGTAATTTACAAGTTTAAACAACATATTTGAGCATAGGGGTCTCATACTTATCTCAGAATTGCCAAGAATCATTGTTTCCTTATCACATTAGTTGCATTGCCATCTATTAGGCCATAGATACATTGTTCATTCAATTACAAGTGAAAACATGATGAGACCCATACATAGTCATTGTCATAATACATGTTTATAACCAGAATAATACCAATAGAAATACTAAGGAAACATAGTCATATAATCCACATATTAACCAGTATAATACTCATGAATTAACAAGGAGAAATAACCTCGTATTAATGATATAAGATCCAACCTCGTATGGGACTACCACGTTCCACCCGACCGTAAACATGGTTGAGCCAAATCTCTCTTCAGCTAGTCACCCATGTGCCATATTCTAAGCATGAATATGGGATCTCATAAAACACAACAATCAAAACCATCTAGGGCTTCCAGAGGCCAGACCACCTCAACCCATCAAACAGTGATTCCACCTCACGGTCGGACATCACAAAACCATCACCATATTGGTCTCTACCCAAGCCTTCCAGGGCTCCAGAGCGTTTGTTCCAACCAAGGTTCCAGGACTAGTAACTCAACCCATAGTTGTCGTTGAGCTCCATAGCGTTTGTCCAACCAAGGCTCCAAGACTAGTAACTCAACCCACGAAGGGATCCAGAGCGTTTGTCCAACCAAGGCTCCAAGACTAGTAACTCAACCCAAGTTGTTACAGGGCTCCAGAGCATTTGTCCAACCAAGGCTCCAGGAACTAGTAACTCAACCCAAGCTAAAGGAAACATGAGAACCAACCAAAAAAACAAAGAAATAAACCCACAACGCCATGGCTATTTAGGAAATGGCAAGGCTAGGCAAATCCATTGTCAATCAAGGTAATCCTCCATGCCAATGACGGATCATGACCAATAAACCACATGCATATGCCATGCATGCCACAACTAGTGAGGAAAACATACATGCAACTCGGTACCTGCAAGAAAAACTCGTGTAGTTGTTGATCCTGATGTCCTCTTGCGATTTCCTGCTCCAAAACTCCAAGAGTTCTCTAAGAAAACTCTAAGTGTCCAAGAGTGAGAGAGAGAGGGAATAGAAGAGAGCTCCACCAAAACCTGTCAAAAGCTCACCAATTGATACTTAAAAGCCTTTTTATCAATGAGGCCTCTATTTTCTTCATTTTCCATTATTTTCTTTCAATTTCCTCGTCACATGCAACCTGTGACATTTCACCTTCCTTTTCCCCTAATTGCCTTTATTTTCTTAAATAAAATGCTAATAAATGTCTCATGCCTTTCCAAATCCTTTGTCATTGCCTTTGCCAATCTCCTTAGCCATAATAACTTAAATGAACACCTACTAAGATGTTTTTCCCACCATTCAACTTGGAATACATGTCTCATGCCTGTGGTCTTATACATTTTTACATGGATTTTTAACCATGGCTGTTACAGAACCCTCCCCCTTAGGGGAACACCATCCTCGGTGTTCAATGACACCTATAACCAGCAAGACAGCTCAAAACAAAACATATCTCCCATGGAGCTTTATAACATAGCTCGTTGCAATATTTACAATGACCATCTACTAAAACATTACAAACATATTGTTTACTGTAGCTTTATAACACAACGCATTACAATATTTACAATAATAACCACATATGCACACATACACATTTGATTCACCCAGCAAATAATAGTCATTTCGCACCCCCTCGCTATGTTATGCAATAACGACAAGGGGGGTCCGAAAAGCAATTTCATTTATGCAGGCCCCTCACTATGTGTCACCTCCTCCACACTTCGCACCCCCTCGCTCATTACCACTTACCACCCCCCCCCTCTGAAATCCGCCTATTTTTTTTCTCGCGCCTTCTGATACCGCGCCAATGGTAATATTTGCGCCCTCCATTCCCAACCATTTTGTGCTATGTGTCCCTATCTATTGTCGTTGATCTGCGATTTGCGATATGCTTTTCTTGTTGTTCTTCTTCTTCCCTTTGTCATTAATGAACATATTTTCGTTCAGCAATGGGCTTCTCGTAACGGAAAACTTATCCCAATTATAAATAATTCCCTCACCTTCGTGATGCATTTTTCCCTAACTGCTCTTATATCCCAATTCACTGTTTGATACATGCACTACTTCCCGTTTCTATTATGTGCCACCGTTGAACTTACCACCAAAACGCACCACCTTGAGGTATTTTTCTCACCATTCTTTGTATCCCTTCATCTTAAATTTGTAAATTATGGCTCCTAAGAGAAAAGATCAGCCATCTGCTAACTCATCTTCATCACAGGAAAACCCAAAACCCTCTAATGCCTTAGACCTTGATCACATTCCATTGGCTGACCAGTTCTTCAAAATCACAGACACATAGTGTGAACTCGACATGTTCGAATTGCACAATTGGCTAAAACATACCTATATTGACTCTAAAGACGAAATCAATCTATGGGAATCCCTTTTGCCCTTGTATATGTTTCCTCAAACCCATCCTTTTCCTGATCTAGTCATGTGGTGCCAAGCTAAGTATAACCCTTTGCAGAGAACTGTGGTAGCTTAGAATGGAGACATTCTGATATCTATCACTCCATAAATTATCAATAAGATGCTTCTGATCCCTGAAAATAATTCCCTTAGATTTTTATTCACTGTTGTTTTAATGGACCTATATCATAAGCTTAATTTCCCTCAAAGAGCTTAGATGTTTGAGATCTTTCTCCCATAAGATGTTGAACTTCCTAACAAGAATCCTCCCTATCCAGCATCCATGTTCCCTGAGAGAGCTAAACACATTATTTCCTTAGTTTATTGCTTGTTAGGCTACCAAACAGAGCAATGGGTAGATGAATCTATCTTAGGTTATCTATCCATTTTCTCTAAAAAAAGAAAACTTGCCTTCATGTATAATTACAGTCAATTTTTGGCTGAGACTATGCATCAACAACTAATGAAAATCACTACTGAAGGAGTGTTTAAATATTCCTCTGTACTAGTACATATGATTATTTTTCAGCAGGGAGACGAGTTACCTATTGTTCTACACAAGTAGGATGATCAATAAGTGAATCAAACAGTCAAACAATGGACCTCATTGATCAAAAGGAACTCAACTAAGTTCAAATTTTCAAACTTCATTGATTGTTTCATTCACCTAGTTTCACAGCTTCTCAGCAGCTAGAGTGAGCCTAGGATCAATCCAGAAATCAAAAGGATCTTGCACCTCAATGATCAAGCTAGAATAGGAGACTGGTATCTTTACTAGAATTATACAAAGATTAGAGCGTATGGTTGTGAACTAGCTCCATACAAATTGCCCAAATATGTTCCAATGAGAATTTTCTCTCTGGAATATATTAGGCAAATGATTAATATGGATGAACTCCATTTCATTTTAGGGAAGAGGAAGTCTCAATTCAAAATCAAGTCACATGTAGGATCATTCATTTGTAATGCTAGATCAACATGTATTGAAGCAGGTGCAATCCTCAAACAGATGGGTTTCCAACCAAGCTTCACCTGGTCTTATGACCCATTCAATATTATTTCCAATTTAAGGGTGGAACTCAAAACCACACCTTACAATCATACTCCAAAACCAGAGATCAAGAAGTATAGAAATCAAGAATAGTGGGAGGAGAATACACTTCAGGAAGCAGAAGAACAAATTTTACCTCCTTCTACTCTTCAGACTCCTACTTCTCAAACCAAGAAAGACAAGAGGCCTGGAGAAGGATCTTCATTATCAACAATAGGAGAAAAGGAATTCATTCACCATCAAAAGAAATCAAGGATCGACTCCAAAATAACTACCACTACTCAATGTGTATCTACACATATTTGCTTCATTATCTACACACAATCTCATAGATGGTGATACCAGATGTCGATATGCTTGGACCGATCATGAAAAAATGGATTCTCAGAGAGTTTGATACAACTCTGGTTGTCAAAGTACATCATTGTAGGATCTATTTGCTGACAAAATAACCCAACAAGGATCTTCCTCATCCAGGTAATCTCACAAGTTACTTGACTAGCAACCATGTACTTTGCTTATGTTGAACTGAGTGCAATTGATCACTACTTCCTATTGTACCAAGAAAATGTTGGACCCAATATTGAAGATTCCCCTTGATGTGCTCTTCCCATCAAATGGACTCCCTGCCGAATCTGCATCTGTGAAACCTTGAAGCTTCACTCCCTCTGTTTGTTTGTACAAAAGACCAAACTGAGTGGTGCCTATGAGGTATCTCAACACATGTTTAGTTTCCTTCCAATAGAGTTTGGTTGGTTTAACCATGGCTTGACTAATATGGCTAACTGCAAAACATATGTTTGGTCATGTGTTCACATACATAAGTGAACCCACAAGTTGTCTATAAATAGTAGCCTCCACAAATTCACTTGAAGTAACATCCTCCTTCCTCCAATTACCTGCTAGAAGAGTCTCCATGGGTTCATTACTCTCCATGTGGAACTTCTTCAGTATCTCGTTGGCATACTTTCCCCTAGAGACAAATAGTTCCTCATCTCCTTGCCATACTTCATACCAAGAAATTAGTGCATGAGCCCTAGGTCCATCTCGATTTCTCTTGCAATATCCTCTTTGTGAGATTTTATCAGTTTCTCATCACCTGTTAGAATCAAATCATCAACATATAATACTATAATCAATAATTTACCTTCAACCACAATATGGTAAAGATTCGCGTCTGCTTCACTTTTGGTGAAGCCCAACCCAGTGAAATAGTTGTCAATTTTGGTGTACCAAGTACAGGGTGCTTATTTTAGTTCATACAATGCTCGCTTGAGTCTACACACATGTGACTTTCTGTTGAAGGTCTCAAATCCTTCTGCCTGCTCAATATAGACCTCTTCCTCAATCATGTCATTGAGGAATGTTGTCTTCACATCCATTTGATGTATCTTCCATCACATCTGCGCTGATAGTGCTAGAATATATCTGATTGAAGAGAACCTTGCTACTAGAGCAAAGGTCTCATCGTAATCAATTCCCTCCACCTGAGAGAATCCTCTGGCCACAACTCTGGCCTTCTGTTTTTCCACACTCCCATCTGCTACTTACTTTAACTTGTAAATCCATTTGGAACTCACCACTAACTTGTCTGTTAGTCTTGGGACCACTTCCCAAACATTGTTTCTGATAATGGAGTCATACTCCTCAACCATGGCATCAACCCATACTGGTTGTTGCACTACTTCCTCAAATGACGATGGCTCAACTTGTACACTCTCGCTCATTAGAGCCATGTAGCTAATGTACCAATCTGGCAACCTCCTCTACCTGTGATGTGATGTGGGTGCTCCCATATTCTCTCTAGCACCATGCATCAATCTGTCAGCCTCTCTGGTGCGCTTCCTTCCATCTCTAGAAGTCTCTTCATGAGTCGGTGCTTCCACTCTCCGCTCCTCTACATGTGGTTGCTCCACATCATCCCAAGGTTCCTCCTTTGGATCTAAAAGCTCATCATCTGCATGTAATTGAAACTCCCTCTCAAGGGAACATCTAATGTCCTTCTCTTCATCAAACTTCACATCTCTACGAACCATTGGCATCCTGTTGGATGACAGGTAGACCCAGTAGCTGTGAGGTGTATCAGTGAACCCCACAAATATGTCCAACTCAGTTGTTGTCGCTATATTTTTCCGTGCATCCTTAGTAACATGACAGTAGACTGATGAACCAAAGATCCTGAAGTGTGCCACATTTGGTTTCTTACCTAAAAAAAAACAAACAAAAAAACAAAAACAAAAAACAAAAAAAAGCATGCTTCATCCCACAAGTGCAATAGTAGGCCCTGATCATGTTACATCACCCATGTCACTCCCACAATACTTTTGTTCTTCCTTTCAACCACCCCATTCTGTTGTGGTTTATGAGGTTTTATTATGTCCTGTCAAATGCCTTTTGATGCACATAAATTCTTGAATTCATTCGACACATATTCTCCATTATTATCGTTTACGAGAGCTTTAACTTTCCTGTCAATATCTTTCTCGACAAGTGCTTTAAATTCACAAAATTTAGCGAACGACTGATCTTTCTTCTACATGAATAAAATCCAACACTTATGAGAAAAATCATCAGTAAATATTACATAATGCTTGTGATTGGTCATGGATGTTGTTGAGAATGGTCCACACACATCTAAGTGAACTCTATCATGGATCACTTGCACTTGACTGTCTTTATCATTAAAGGAAGCTTTGGTGTACTTCCCCAATGTACACCCTTTGCATGTGTCTCTTTGCTCTAGTGTACCCTTGGGAATTCCTGTAGAACTTTGTGCATGATCTTCAAAACTCTATGGTGCAAGTGACCAAATCTTCTATGCCACAACTCACCGATGTTTCGGCTCTGCACCTTCTATGCTTTTGTTCTCAAAGCAGTGTAGTCTTCTACATCTAATTTGTAGAGGTTCTTCACTTGAACCTTGATCTGCTTCACCTGTCCCGAGGCTATGTGATGAAGGAAATCCTTTCCCTTGCTAAATATCACATCCTAGCCATGATCCTGCAACATGGCAACTGAAACCAAATTCTTCTTCAAACCCAGAACATACATGCCATCTTTTAATGTGAGAGGAGAACTAGACTCCCTCTAAAAGGTAATAGTATCGATGTAGGTCACACTATACCTCCCATCATATTTCATCTCAATGTGCATATGGAGGTTCTTCTCCTCCAAGTCATTGAATACCTCTTTATTGTCGGTCATATGGAATGAGGCTCCACTATCTAGGTAACACACACTGCCCATCACCGATGTCACCATGCAAGCGATGATGGTGAAACCCAATTCTAATTGTGAAGCAAGAGCTTCACCTTCTGCTCCTCCTGAGGGCTTCTTACCAACCTTCTTGTGTGAACACTTTGTGGCATAGTGTCCCAGCTCATGATAGTGAAAACATTTAATCTTTGACATGTCCTTCTTCCTGCTGCCCTGATTGGAATCTGATTTGGAATGGGATGACTTCCTCTTCCCTTTCTTCACCTTTCTAGTTAAGGCAACATTCTCCTCATCATCATGCTTGGATGAGGATCCATCCCTCGTGTTCTTCTGAATCTCTTCTTGTACCAAGTCGGACCACAATCGCTCCCACTCTGGTAGCTTCTCCCTCTTATTAACTGAGTTCTGGTAGTTGTGCCAACTCTTGGGAAGACCTAGAAGTGCTAGGCTCATGAGATCGTCTTCAACAACTATAACACCGATATTTCCAAACTCATCCCGACATTGGGTGAACTTATTCAAGTACTTCGAGATTGTGTCACCCTTCTCTATCTTGATCTTTCTAAGCTTGTCCTTCAGTGCTAGCTTCCTATGATCACTGTTGTTTTGAAACAGGTCTCTCAAGGCCTTCCACATTACAAAAGATTCCTTCTCATGGAGGTTCGAGACAATATGATTTCGAACTCCTTCTAGGACAATCCTTCTCGCCTTTTCCACACACTTTCTCCACTCTATCAGATCTTCAACGTCAACTGGCTTAGGAATATCTTTGTCCATGAGTTCCTTAAGTCTGTTATCTTCCAACACTGCCTGCATCCTGTCCTTCCAAGAAATATAGTTTGAACTACCCTTAAGGGCATATTCGAGTCTCAATTCGTAGAACGATATCCTGCTAACTCTGAAGTATGATACTGCAAATTCGATTTCTCCTGCAAAAGACAAACTCGTATTCTCCTCTTCTATAATGATTTCAGGTCTGATACCATGTAGAAATTCCTTGTAGATTCAAACTGCATATTGTAATATGCTAAAACAATTGTCTTGAATCTAATCTACTCATCAACAGAGATAACAAATGATCGATGAAATCACGAAGCATAAAAGAGAAAGAATTCAATCACACATAACATAATAAGTTTATGGGGAAATCCATAGCTAAAACCCCCTGCTATTTGTATATTGCATTAATCAGGAAATATGAGAAGATTACAATGCTTTGCTCAAGCTCAAGCAACCTCTACACTATTTCAATCTATCTCACTTCTTCACAGACAAGCTCAAGCTAATACTTGGTCAATTATGTTGTCTGCCAAGCTCCTATTTCCTTGCACAATTTCCTTGGGAATTAGCCCATATTTAATTGGGAAATTCCACAAATATGAATTGAGAAATCCTCATAGGCCTTCCTCTTATTGCATGCACCACATGTACAATTCAGATGATTATACAACTAATAATACATTGTCCCTGAACTCCAATCCCAACTGGGTCTTTCTCTGATCTGACATGCATGAGTTACTTATGAGTGAATCTTCAGTTTACTAGTTGATCAATGTTGGTTACACCCCACTACTGGATGTCCCACTAATTCCCACATTAGTTGGAACTAGTTTAACTGAATTAAAAATTACAACTCAAAATAAACTCGCCAGGAGCTCCTAAAAAGTAGGAAACTTTCTACATGACTCTATTTAGACTCCCAACTCGAATTAACTGAGCCAACTAAGTCAAATTAACTTAGTTAACTATTACATGTTGTTATGAGAATTGGAATTACAATTTAATTCAAGGATAAATTAGATTAGGATTTACTTGTTGCATTTTCAACAAAATCAACTCCTCTTCTCTAATGCCTCCAACATTATTCACATCTTCCCACTAGATATCTGATTTTCCTTTGAGACTGAAGCTAGTTATCTCGGCTTTCATGTTCTTTGAGTAATCGTGCAATCTAAAAAACTTCTTCATCCCAAGCAACCATGCTTCTGCATCTTCTGGTTTCGTCATTTCTCCATCAAACATAGGAGGCTTGGCTTTCTTGATTTGATGGCAAATATTGCTTCTCACTCCTCCTATAAGAATGCTAGCGGTAATGGTGATGATGTCTTATGGAACTAGAGCCAAAATAGAATCCATAAGTACTAACCCTCCTCTCAGGTGTATCCAAAGATCTACCACCTTTGATTGTATCATCTTTGTGCACCATGTGTCTTCTCTAAGACCTATTACCATATGCCCCATTTGTCTTCTCCTCTTGCTTGTCTGCATGACTGATCCCCACCTGTCCCTACCTCTGCAAATCTGAAAGGCTTCGATGAATCAATGCATTGACCCATGCTTGATTTTCCTAAGTCCTTCCAAGTCTTTCATGTGCCTCAATCAACCTGTTATTATATGCCTTGCAAATTCGAATCTCTACCCCTAGACTCCTCACTGTATCGCTAAATCAAAATAATACTCTTCTCCTTGTTTACCAATTAACCTTTCCCATTCCATAGAATTCACAGCAGGCCTGTAAGGGGAGTCATGTGAATGGTAATCCACCATTTTTCTCTTCATCTCTAATCTTCTATTTCCTGCAAACATACGATGTTAGATAAACCAATAAAAGACATAATCAAAATCATGCTTTAGTGTATCTCAGGGTTGGCTATCACATTTGCACAAATCAATTATGATTAACATGATATATATACAATGACATCAACATATGAACATCATGCATGTTAATAGAAAACTACAATACTAGTTGCCTACATGATAACCATAACCACAAGAATGCATGCATAGTAGACACATACAACTGACATGCATGCATAACAATCACATCTACCCCGAGGTCTAATGCTACAACCTTGCTCTGATACCACTCTATAACCCCTCCTCCCACATTTACCCACTTTTACAAGCTCTCAGAGTAAACATGATCTAAGTGCTACTATGACATGACCCAACCTCCAAGTTCAAGTTATGGAAGTGAGGCCTACAAACCGAAACTCATACTACCACCTATCAGGGACACTAGATCACTCAGTAGCCTGACAACCAATCCTGGTGATCAATCCCTGAGTTGGAACTCATTTTCACAAGATTGACACCCCAACCACATCCATAACACATTGTGCATGTAGTTGGAAGGTTATCATTGCACCCACAAGCCTTCATGCATGTAGTTATGACCGAAATCTCTCTGTTATGTGCCAACGATTGCGAGATTTGTCCCACTTTTTCAGGGCTAGCCTTCAGGCCATTGCCCAAAAATGCCCATAACTCTTTAGAATGTAATCTAAAGTGATAAGAAGTTTGTGCAATCAATAATCAAGCTACGCCTTGCTCAAAACATGTTAGCACATAATAGACATTTCGTCAACCAAGTGGTATACATAGTAGTTACAGGTCATGAATGCATATATGATCATGATCACATTAACTTCATCTGAAAATCATTAAGAAGGCTCAATGCCTTCACAAGCTAGCTGCAACAACACTTGTTAGCCCATGCATTCATCAATCATTCAATAACTCATCAAATCATGAAAGAGATCCATAGTAAGAGCACATCATATAACTATGCATAACCAACATATAACTAGAATAGAATCCATGACAAATTAGCCATAAAATCAACACATTAATCGTACTAGTGCTCATAGATCACAATAGAAAAATAACTCATATTAACATATAAAAATGCCAACAAAGTGAGGGACTTCCACGTACTACCCAACCATAGATTCACTGAACCAAAATCTCTCTTTCAGTAATCACCCCTGCGCCATATTCCAAGAATGAATGTGGGACCATATGGGTTAAACCAAGGTAGAATCAACCAGAGCTTCCAGAGGCCAAACCACCTCAATCCCTAACCTAATGATCTCACCTATACGGTCCAAAAATCACTTACATCAACCAAATCAGTCTCTTCCCAAGTTGTCCAAGGCTTCGGGGACTACTAACTCAACCCACACCTTGAGGGAACCGAAGCTGTTACAGGGCTTCAAATATCTACCATCTCAACCCACAGCCTCCAGGGAATCCACTCCACCATGAATATCCTGAAAATGGCACGACAAAGCTGAAACCGTTATCAATCCAGACAAACCTCCATGTTAATGACAAAAAATAACCAAATAATAACATGCATGTACCATGCATCCAAAAATCAACAAGGAAATCATACATGCAACCTATTACCTGCAATGTACTTATGTTGTAGTAGTTGATCCAACCTTCTTTTTGTGCTCCCTTGCTCTCCATTGCTTCCCAAGAATGCTTTAAGTTTGCAAGAATGTAAGAGAGCCAAAATCTAAACTGACAACAGCTAATGACCAAAATCTTTGCAAAAAATTGTTAATTATTTCTCAGGTGCCTTTTTATCATTGATGTCTAGTCTCTTCCTTTCCTCTTTCCTTTTTCTTTCATTTTCCTTTATTTTCTCTCTAATTTACCTTGCATGCATATTTGTGTCTTTCCACCTTCCTTTTCTGTTATTTTCCTTTATTTCTTATATTAAATTGTCATTTATTGTCTCTTTGTATTTTTCAATTGCCATAAGCATTATTAAACCACAAGTGAATCCCAATATAATGTTTCCCACCATTCAACTTGGAATACATGTTCCATGTCCTTGATTTTATTTTATTTACATAGAAAATTGACCAGGCGCTATTTGGTGGGCCCCAGTATTGCAACAATAATGTTGCAACTCCCATGACTCCCTTCTTTAATTTTATCAACCCAGTAGTTTGTAACAAACTTGGAAGCGACGGTGCTGTATGCACAAATACTAGCTTTTGCCGCAGTTGTCACTTGGTTAGCTGGCACAAGTCCACTAGGAGCTTAAGCCAACTTCTATGAGCTCTTAGAAGAAGCTTTTTAACTGATGGATGAAAGCTAACTCAAAGGAAGCTAATCTACTTGCGAAAAGAGATTGAAAAACTGAA